>JAHWFP010172819.1:89107-103367 GCA_023313725.1 Lithobius niger
CACTACTCCATTTTATTTATCCTAATTTCGTTTCTCTTCCATCGCATAGTAGAATGCACTAAATCAGTTTTATTTATATTATTACCACAATGCCATCTTCCCTGCGAACGCAAGCCGTACCTAGTGTGATAGTGTTTAGTCCTTGATGAAAACACCATGTGTCCTCTCATCTCCCTCACATACTATACTCTTTTGTTATTTTGTCTTTCAAATCCTACTATTGCATAGATTTAACATGAGTATACACAGCAGTTGTTAGTTGATTATTTCCATAATGTAACAATAATACAAACCAACAGACAATATTACTGCATTTAGAATAATTTGTCACAAAGCAGAAAAGACGCCATCACGCGGAAGAATTTTTGCCGTATGTGCACTCCTATAAACAAGATATTTTGGTGCTTTAACTGCTTGTTGATTTAATTTTGATCTCGAACTTAACAGACTTTGTAAATTAAAATTGGCAACGACTAATGAAAACAGGTAAACATTGCTAAGTTTGTGATGAAAACAGTCACGCAGTTAAACTAATAATTTCTATACATTTGATGAGTACGGGGAATGGGAATTAATATTTAAAGTCTGTTACAAAACGTCTGATTCTTACAGGTCTTATGACCTAAGCCTATACAGTATTATAAGCCCACTGTTTGATAAATTTGCACCCAAGTCAAAAGTTCGACCAGTTTCACAGTTGTTAGTTTTACTTGCAAGCAATGTACAGTCAACAGCCTAAGTGAAAATTAGATAATTCTGCAGGAGCTAGAAGAAGTGATTGATCGATTAGTCGTGCTAATTCAACCACTTAATATGTAAGTTTATCCTTTGCAATAACGTTAGTTGGCTGGCTGGAGTTACACCCACCACTACCAGTAGAAACAAACGAATAACACGGCTTAGAAATAAAGCCAACATTTTTTGTATCAGTACATCACGATTGTGAGTGATCGGTTGAAAGATTGAACTGATCACATAGAATGTCCAATGGAATCATACCAGATGTCCAATAGACAACATAATTTAGTATGTGAATATGGCAATATCCATGTTTTTCATACCCACAGGTAAAAAAGGTGATGTGATAAAATGAAATGGGCAGGGCTTGCACATGAGAGCTAGTGTGTCTCCTAGCATGTGATATGGTTATGCAAAACATTTCAGCATCTGTGTATTATGTCATGTTAAAGTTCCATGTTGTTAAAAAAAATACGACTTTCGATTTTTAGGTTGGGGAAATATCACCGTTGCCACAAAACCACTTTCCTTAATGGATATTCAAGACCGACTTCGGCAACAGTTCAAGGAACTCGAAATGAAGGGCTTACCTTGGATGGAAGATCAATTGCTGAATTTGGATGAGTATTACGTGGATCTTACCATGCAAAGGCAGGATAAACGAGGAAGAGATCTTCCAACAGCCACCATAAAGATCGAGGAGATATTAGCGTCTTATGATGGTGAGGAAATACCTACTAGAGTGTTGATTGAAGGAGGCCCAGGACTTGGGAAGTCCACACTTGCTGCCAAATTAGCCTATGACTGGGCTAATAATGAATCATACATGAAACATTTTGATCTTGTGTTGTTAATTCCACTAAGGCACTTTGTGGGAGATTTGGAAGAAACAATTTTGTGTGCAACGTCCATTAGCAGAAAGGATAGTAAATACCTTTGCAACATTTTGAATGACAAATCAAAGAACTTTCTGTTCATCCTGGATGGCTACGATGAGGCATCATTTAAAACAGAAACGTCAGTATTTCCGCTTCTGAAAAATGATTTATTTTCTCATGTTTTTGTTGTAGTGACGTCGCGACCTGGAAAATTTCCTTCTAAACGTTGTACTTTGAAACCTGGTAGATCAGCCAGTAAAAGTAAAGGACTATTTGATAGTGCTGATTTTACACCCACCTTTAGCTGCTTCATTGATAGAAGAGTTTGCATTAAGGGTTTTACGTCTGAGCAACAAGATATGTTCATGAAAAAGCATTTGAGTAGTTATACTGAGGAAGAGCAGTTGAAGGTTCGATCAAAATTAGCTAAAATAATGGATAAAGAGTTCCTCAAGTGTCCTTTATTTCTTTTGATGTTGATTGTTGTTCTCACTAATAGTTCAGAAGAACAAAAGCCTTCAGTTACGATAACTGACATCTACAAAAACGTCTTTATATTTGTTATCAGAAGATATTTCAGTAAAATTAGTGACCTACATAATGTTGACTTTGACATTTTTTCCTCTGACAGCAAAGGAAAAGATTGTCAGCTATTAATAGCACAATTCGGTAATTTTGCGCTACAAGCAATTCAGATGAACACACTGTCTTTTTCGTATGACGACATTTCGAAACTTGAGAATTTTGATATCAGAATTTTGGAATTGGGTTTTTTAACACCAAGTGTGTGCATGATGGGTTTCCGAGAAAAATTATTCTACGAACCAGTGCACAAGTCACTTCTAGAGTTTGCAGCTGCATTTGCCGTATGGTTGTCCTTCAATAACAACAATGATGGAGTTAACTGGAAGGAAAAGGCCATTTCATTAAGACCTAGGATAGATCAGTTCCAATCGAAACAGCTTTGTTTTCCATTTTTGGCAGGACTATTAGGAACGAAAGCAGTGGCACTGTATACTGTGCTTTGTCCCTATGCAGTAGAGTATTCTACTCAATTCGGTTTACTTAGCGATACTTTATTAGAAACTTTAACTACGGATGAAGTTCTCAATTCCTTGAAGCCGTTTTTACCAATAGAGTGGTTAGCACCATGGCCACCATTTGAGAATGGGTTTAGTACATCTCTGCAATATGAGGCTGCGGTACGATCTGGTGCACTTGAAGGGAGAATAAAACTCGTACAATGGGATATGCGTTATCCCGTACGTCTGCCTAATGATGTGGAACTGGAAACAGTCATTTGCGATATGCTTTTCAATTCTCAGAAACCCCAACTTCAAGCAAAAACAGTTCGATGTAAAAATCTATGGCTTACAGTTAATCCATTTCTGTCAAGAGATGTTTTTAAGGTGGCTTTCTTGCACATTCTTGGAAATGTTTCTTTTCAACATATTTCCCTTCACTTCACTCTCATGCCAAACTGGTTTGATGTTGTAAACAAAACTGTTGCATTGAAAAATTTGCAAATATTGTGGCTTAAAACAATGAGCTTGTTAAAAGATAAGAAATGTAACTACCTGCTGTCAAAGATAGTGGAGCTAATAGCACATGACAAAATAAAGAGGCTGACCTTAATTCTTGATGGCAATTACCCTCAGAAGTATGTTGATGCTTTGATCAAGTGTGCAGGGAAATCTTCTTTCCTAGATACATTCATCCTTCGAAGCAATGGCATGCGATCGACTTTTTCAGTAGATTTACATCTTTTGTGTGATGGAGGTAGAAAGTCGTGGAATTGGTTGCAATTAGAAGGCATCAAAGTTGACTGCAGTCGTATTTCAAAAACTCCTGTACATATCCATCAGCTTGATCTTGGTTCATCTTGGGTGAGCCAACGTGCAGTGGCCAGCTTTCAGTGTAGTGTTGCCCCAGCCCTAACAATAAAGAGTTCATTAGTTGCTACTGCTTTTTCTGTATGGAACTTAGGTGATTCATTGGCAGAATTGAATATTGTGTTGGAGCCGTCATTCCTAGATGATGGATTGCAGATTGTTTTATCAAAGCATCAGAATTTGAAAGTGTTAGTTCTCACCATAGCTGTGACTGATGACACAGTTCACTCCCACTCTGTTACAGAATTGCTTACTGGTTCTCATATGCCTATTTGTCTCCGTAGATTAGAAATATGGAAAGTTGAAGTGAACCCGTTATTAGCTAAAGAAATAGTAGATTGTGTTACCGGGTTTCACAAAGTTCAGTTACACAGTTACGTACAAAGTCATGGCAGGCACCAGAGTACATATTCAGTCACTCCAATACATTCACCGAAGAGCTTGGATTGTATTTTACTGAATACACCGTTAGTGCTTGAAAATGAGCAATCAGAGATGACATCTTCTAAAAGGCAACATTTCACTTCTCTTGTTTTATGCATAAAACAATGCCTGATGGCAAAATCTCTACATCAGTTAGAGATAGTGCATATACCTCAGGTTTTATTTGCTACTCTGTCTGCTAGAGTGATTTCCTGGAGGACGGTGTTTCCTGCTGACGAAGGATTCAAGTTAGAACATGACCTTTGGGGCTCCAGACAACAGGACTCTGTTCAAACTAAAGCAATGTTTGAAAGAAGTCCTGGGTTACTACACAGATTTACAATTACATATGAGCCATCACTTCAGAGTTAGCCACTGCTGGTAGGCAGTAACATTTTAACAATATTATGTGATAATAAAACCAGGATAGTCCTAAGCAAATTAAGCATCACGTATATTTACTGCATCTTTTAGTACAAAATACGGCCCATTTACTGTAACTAACACATATGTTTGTTGTCGTTTTACCAAGAAGTTATAATTATACTTAAGGTAGTCATTTGAGCCAAGGCCAAATCTGTGATTGGGATAAACTACGCCAAGATATTTATGGTTTAGTTAAATACATTAACTTCCTGTTCAGGTATTGATGGACATAGAGTTGCTCTGCTGTTTTAGAAAGATAAATTATTAGTCCGAGTTGTTATTAGAATTTTGGTATAAAAGGGCAGCATAATCACCATTTTGACAATCATAAACAGATCAATAACAGTAAAATGAAGTGAAGGGTAACTGAATTCCGATAACATGGAGTCAAATTGTGGTTATAAATCTTTTTTCATCTATGTAAATATTGTGCTTATAATATTGAAAAAAAAAGCATTTCATAAAGAAAAGTATTTGTGTGTTTCTTGAGTTATTGTGACCATGGTAGCAACGTGAAAAGATAACAATATTCATCTGTTATGACAATAAGTTTGTGGAATGAGCATATTATTGAATTAACCACAAGTATGCATTGTATACACGCATTACACTGGAACCTTTCCTCCTCATGTTACTATAGTGCCTATTCAGATGATAAGGTTTTTATATATGTCATGAGAGGATTTTCATGCATTGCAATGAAATAGCTTGGTATTCTACTTGGTACTCCCTTATTGCTGGTAACTGAGAGAGTTTGCGTGAGAAGTGCCACGTTCACTTCACGTTCTTCAGTGTGTTCATATTCCTCAAACTGTGCAGGACTCTTTTGACAGCCATCACTTGTGACCTTTTCTTGGCTGGGTAAACATTGGATGACTTCTGAATGGCTGGTACAGCTTGTAGCCCAGGAAGGTTTGGATCTTGAGCTGATCTGCACTCATCAGTTTTCGTTAATGTAGCTTTGGTGAAGGATTTCTTAGCTTACGACATGGGGCTTGTGGTATTTTCCTTAAAAGCACAATATCCCATTTCTCCATGCAGCTTCAGAGTGTAGGTTTTCTTACTTTTCATTGTAAAGTGTCACCATACCCTTTTGTTTCTCTTGCTTTCTCCAGCTGCCATTGTGCACAGTGGTGTAACATGGTTTACGGAGGAAGACATTAGAATTAGAATGGGACCCTCCATTACCTTATTTACTTACTAGCAAAAAAAAAAAATCATATTATCGGTATACAACAACATTAAAATGCCGGGAGCAACCAAAAATATCATTACCTATATTTTAGCATACTCGTCTTTGAATGCCTTTTCCCTAGAGAAATGTTAGTGGATCAACGGCTAGCTCCATAACCCCAGTGTGCGTGTGCCGAGGCGCGTCGTGCTTCATCTTTCGTTCTTCTTAAAACGTCAGGTGCTGACTTAGGGAGGTAGGGAGGGTATAGGTAAGTATATTTTCGGTTAGGCAATAGAAACAAAAATCAGTCGGTTGTACTCGACATTTTAAAGTTTCTAGTTGTCGCCAAAAATATTGATTACCTTTATTTTAGCATTATAGAAGATCTCGTTGTACCTGGCGGTGGGTACCACCTAACAAGTACCCCAGGGTTATGGGCTAGCATCCCTGGAGTCACAGACTCCCAGAACGTACAGGGGAAGAATTTTGATACGAAAGTCATACAGGAGGCTAAATTTGATGGAAAGAAAGAGATGGAAACGTTCCATGGGGAAGGGTTGTCTTCCAAGGTCACAGATGGCCAGAAGAAGGCGAAGAATCTTTCGTCTCCCGAAGTTGATGCAGGTGCAAGAGAAGAAGGGCTGTTATCCACCAAGGCTGTAATCCCTAACCTTGGTCAGAGGACTTGACATCAGTAGACACGGAAGGGTGGATGCTAAGGGAAACATACGGGAGTGCCAAGAAGAGCAGGCAAAACTAATCTTGAAGATGTCAATTCCGAAAGCCCATATTGCCAAATGCACGGTGAAGCATCGGTGGTGCAGTCCTGCATTATCGACTGATTTGCTGGAGCGTGGTTGCGAGGGACCGAGTGTCAAGTCTTTCTTATTGTGGTCCTGCGAAGGTTGTAGGCGATAGGAGATGGCCACATTGGTAGTGGTGGATGGAGGTCGTAGTTGATGTCATGGTGGTTTGCCTCGGAACCGGCGATAATCCAACCTTGGTTAAGCGAAAAGATGAGAAAGACAGGCCAGAAAAGCTCGTCTGACGAAGGTGAAGATATGCAGGTAAGGTACACTCCAGTTTGAAAGCATGGCCGCAAGGATTAAGAAGAAGGTGGCCCAAGTTCCTTAATACAAAAGGGCCTGTAACATAGTGTTGTGGTTGTAAGAGATGGAGGCAAAAAACGAGGAAGGACCAGTTGGCTATCGAGCGACAGTTTTCGCATGGCAAGGTCCCTGTCTAGAGGGCGGATCACTGTTGCAATGCCGAAAGATGGTGAAATAAATAGACATGTGTATGATTTTCGCTGTTGGCTAATTTCCAATTTTCCTTAATTTTATTTCCAGCGATTTATGTCTATTTATTTCTTCTTTATTGAGCCT
Source organism: Lithobius niger (assembly GCA_023313725.1). Taxonomy (NCBI): domain Eukaryota; kingdom Metazoa; phylum Arthropoda; class Chilopoda; order Lithobiomorpha; family Lithobiidae; genus Lithobius; species Lithobius niger. Next base: position 96,024 of record JAHWFP010172819.1, read on the forward strand.
TATGAGTGTATGATTTGTCGTCCCTCTCCATTGCCTATGTCGGTCGAATGGAGCCCTGGTCATGGTTGTGACCTTAATAACGGGTTCAGTGAGTTATGTTTATGCCAGTGGAGGATGTGGCCATAGCGATTAAGGGGCTATGCAAATGATCTGGGGGTGAACTGGGTAGAATACGGGTTATGCCACTCCGACGAAACGTAAGTGCATATAGGTGGCTTACTGAACTACATTATTTCTTGTGTACGATTTTCTCTGTTGGCTAATTTCCAATTTTCCTGAATGTTGGTGAAAGTGTAACTGGTGCGTAGGCGGAACCTGGTTGTTCGATTTTTTCTTGCGAACATTTTTCAAGGATACAACGTGGCACAGAGTCAGGAGTCTAAATCTGAGGATCACTGTATAGAGAACTAGTAGAGGTTGGAATTTGGCGGTGTTTACTCATGTCAATGGTCGAGAAGCCACGCTGGTACAAAAATAATTCACAAAGTAGCGGAGTGAGAGTAGCAGTAACAACGAGATCTGCGACAGGCCCGATTTTCCTGTCCAAAATACTGAGGAAAGGATTGTGGGAAGGAGTGGCTTGAAAGGGCTGTTGGTAGATGGTAGTGGGAATCCAGGGCACAGCGAGAGTTCTTGCAGTCAGTGTAGAACAATGGAATCAATAGACTGGCAGAAGTCGAAAGGCATGGCCTGGCCTAAGTGGGCTTAGAGTTGATCGAAGTCTAGTTCTGTGACCAACTTGAGATGTTGCATGTGGATAGCCAGGGAAAACTTCCTATCGCTTCCCCCCCCCCCCCCCCCCGTAAAAGCGAAAGCAGAGGAAGCAAGGCGATAGTAGGCTGCCGATAATGGTGACAGGTTACGTACCCTGATAAGGCAGGAAACGAAAGGAACAAAGCAGACTGAAGTCAGGAGCCGATGAAAGAGTAATGAAAAGAGGTGACAGGATGGCAGGTGTGAATGACCCAAAGGTCTAAAATACCGAAACTAGAGTCAAAGAAAACGTCTCGTGCGTTGTTGCAGAAAGTACTGGACAACTGTCAGTAGTAGCAGAAATTAAAAACAAGGCTCCCGTCCTTGTTGTTATCTTTTGTTGTCATGGTGTCTTCTCTCTTTTTTTTAGAATGTGAAAACCTTTGGGTGGTTCGTTACTATCAAACAGGGAATAGTTTTACACAATGTACACTTTAACTTACTTCGTAATCCTGCGAGGAAAAGAGAAATTCTTTAACGAACATGAAAGAAACAAAATGCAGAAACTGCACTGTGATTGAAGGGCGTTTGTGTTCTTCACAAAACGAAACCGTGCTAATAGTCATTGGGTGTTTCTTGTGATGCCTGGGAGTCGCAATCAACAGCGTCTGTAGTGGGTGCGATGGCTGTAGAAAGGGAATCCGAAAAGACAGCCGCAAGCCGGGGAAAACTGATAGTTCGGGTCAGGGCGCCAGGAGATCAGGGAAAAGGAGAAATGCCGCGGATGCGAGGGAATGGAAGGTGACGCAATGAAAACGAAGAGGTTGGGGTTGAAGGTGCAACGCAGCAGCAGAAGATGGTGAGATGTTCTCAAGGATGCCAGCACTTGGAGCAGGGGGATGACCAGGTGAGCCAGCACTGTTGGCTCGCCGATTTCTTATCAGATAGTAACCAGCAGGTCGTAATTGAACAAACAGTGTCAACTGCACGACCAGTTGTCAGTGGGGTGCCTCAGGGATCTGTCCTGGGTTCTCTTTTGTTCGTCATTTTCCTGAATGACCTCACTAATAACGATACGACACTGGACAAGCCTAAACTCACATTTTGTGATGACTTAAATATCGCAATTGCGGTAATTTCTGAAAAAGACTGCTTTTCTTTCAGCACAAATTAACTCTGTAGTTCAGTGGTCTGAGTGCTAGCAACTTCCTCTTGCGGGTGCAGAATGATTGGTAAACAGAATCTGCAGCATACATACTTTTTCGGAACTAGTAAGCTGAATTCGGTTAAGGAAATGCGCAACCTTGGTATTCTAATTAACCACGATTTATGTCATCTTTGCATTGTGGGATCATTTTCAAATCTGCATACTGTAGACTCGCCATCACCAAGCGATGTTTTATTTCCTCTAACTGACATACCCTGGTCTGGCCATTTAAAGTTTTTGTCCGTCCGCTATTGGAATATGCAAGTCCGGTATGGTCACCCCATCGTCTACAGGACACTGACAGGCTGGAATATGTACAGCAATCATTTGCTAGGTCAGTTTGTGGGCTACGCGAAATATCTCCAGGGAATCGTCTTAGGGCACTTGGCTTGGAATCACTTGAGCTTAGGTGCCTGAAGGTGAACCTAATCCTAACATACAAGATCCTTCATGGATTAGTTCTTTTGGATCTTCCTTTTTTTGAGTTGAGACCGGTAAACTTTAGCCGGGGCCACTCTTTCAAATTATGTAGCTCTAAGTGTAACCTGGATTGTCATAAGTACTTTTTTGAGAACAGGGTGGTTGCACCATGGAACGCCCTCCCAGAGGCTGTTGCCTTCGTAACTTCGGTGGGTGTTTTTAGGGGTTTGCTTAACCGTGTTGACTTGTTCACCTTTCTTAAGCGCCCGTATTTGTGATGCTGCCTGCCATCTTTTCCTTCTACAGGACCGGTGTTAGTGGTTTCTCCCGAGACCCTTCCGTCTTCCTTGCCCCTGTTTTGGGGCGGTACATTTTATTATTATTATTATTATTATTATTATTATTATTATTATTATTATTATTATTATTATCTAATGGTGTTCAAACATGCTGCGAAACGCAAATGTTACGACCCATTTTTCTCCTTTAAGTGTGTACTGAATTCTGGCTGTAATATTAGTGTCTCATTCGTGCAGTTTATTTGACCAGTTAATCCCTTTTGAAATAATGATGAACTAGAATTTCCAGGCTAGCTACGGTGGCTGTTTCATAAAACTACCCCCGCCCCCCATGTTGTAAACGGCGCATCAAAAACGATCCGTGCGCTCAATAATACAGGGTGTAATAGAAATGTACGTCACAAATGAAAGGGCATGTTCTACATAACAAGATGATGAAAAAATTCCATATGAACATATATCCGGAAGTGCGTCCTTTTCGAGAAAATTTTTTCCTTTCAGAGAAACATGTGCACATTCAAGAGCCAGGACGAAAGCGGCGTAGGCTAATGCCTGACATGTGAATGTTCGGGCGACCCTTCCGGTATCAAGCAGTTGAAACTTGTTTTAGCCGGGTCATAACTATCGATAGGGGGGGCAGAGAATAGGCCGTTTCATCTGTTTAGTAGCTCTGGGGAACCTCAACAGGAAAAAAACCACAAGAAAACCTAAATTTTGTTATTTGAGCCTTCACCACTTTCGCCCTGGATCATGGATGTGCACATGTATCTCTGAAAGGAAAAATTTCTGGAAAAGACGCATTTCCGGATATATGTTCATATGGAATTTTTTCATCAGTTTGTTAAGTAGAACATGCCCTTTCATTTGTGACATACATTTCTGTTACACCCTGTATTGGCTGGCTAATAAACGCTGATTGAGTGTTCGAACCTGTCTGTGTATTTTCGGGCGTTTCGAGTATTTAACCGAGTTTCACGAATCCTTTAATTCTAATCTTCCAGTGGTTTACGCCAGCGGTTTATGCATTGTTGAAGCAATTATTATTTGCTGGCTAAGAAACGCTGATTGAGTGATCGAACCCCGTCTGTTTATGTTTGTGCGTTTTGAAAATTTATCAGAGTATCAAGTATCCTTTAATTTTAATCTTGCAGCGGTGTATGCCAGTGGTTTACGCTTCGTTTGAACAATTATTTTTAGCTGGCTAATAAACGATGATTGAATGAGCGAACCCGTCTGTGTATTTTTGCACTTTTTGAATATTGATCAACTTTCAGTAATCCTATAATCTAAAACAAAACCTTCAAGGGTGAAAGAAGCCGCCAAGTTTCAATCAATCAAAATGGTGATATCAGAGCCAAAAAGGCTGCCACCAAGTTACTTACTACATTAGTGGCCAAGCTAATCTCACCGAGTATTAGATCAAAGGTTAAATAAAAAACCAGACCATTGCTACTATCGGTAGCACTGGTCAAGTTTTTGATTTACCGTGTGAAGTAATAGTCGGTGGGATTAGTTTGGCAACTAATGTAGTAACTTGGTGGCAGCCTTTTTGGCTCTGATATCACTACTTTGATTGTCTGAAACTTGGCAGGTTCTTTCACCCCTATGGGGTTTTGTTTTAGATATTACCTCTTTTGCAGTTTTTTTGTGTGGCGTCCTATTTATGCTACTGCCCATTTATCTACGTACTATCTGGCCAAGTTTGGGCGTAAAATATTGAATACGAACGGAGATTTTAATTTTTCCACTTTTCTGCTGGGTGGAGCAGGTTAGGGTTGGTGTGGGAGGTACACCTTATTTTGTGTGACTAGCATGGCGTAGTAACCAGTACCCCAACCAAAACCAAACCTGCCCAGCGCAGAAACACTTCAACGAAAAAATCCCAAAGTTTCCCGTTTGGTCAAAAGTAGTAAATCCTTGAGTAACTATTTTTTTTTTTAACTTTTTAAAATTTTGTGTGGGGTGAAGGAAGGACTGAGCAGGTGCAGGATGTATCCCACATCCGATAAGGTCTTATGAAATAACTACATAGTTTCGTCTTGATTTTTCAACTTGTGTGCAATAAATAAGCCTTCCTGGAAACTTTTGTTGGGAAAAATGGTGGGTGGGGTGGGTCCCATTCTGTCACCGCATCACTAATAGAATGGGTCCTGCATGTAAACCAACATAGGATGTAAGATTACAGCTTATAAGCTTGACTGACAAATAAAATCGGCACCTGACTAGCAAACCATATACAAGCATGAAAGGGTAAAGACAATGCACAATGAAATCAAGACACACGCTAGTGTGTTGCTCGCCAAGATAAAACGATAACATCCCGATAATTAACACTGGCGATAGCCAGTGTTAGTAAGGGTCAGCCTAGGGTCTCTGTGTTAAACTCTTAACTTTGAGAGCTTATAACGCCGTCAAAAGTCAACATTTTAAAACCAAATTTGGAATCCAGCCTCGACTAGTCAAGGCCTCTCTACAGTCCAAAAATTGTGAAATTCGGTCCAGCCAAACCCGAGATACAGAGAGGGGCCAAATAGACAACTTCTTGTTCTGCTTCTTCTTGATGATGTTGTTGTTGTTCTGGGGATACTTTCGTCTGTCCTCTCTACAGGTCAAACCATTTGTCCTATGAATCTGGTTCTTAGCTCATTTTACAGGTATTGCTCTGTAGATGTGCCCTTTCCATAAGGCATTTTCTAATTGGTCACTTGGTTCACGGGTTATGGAGCTCTAAACGACCAGATTGATTGTTTTACATTGTTTTAAACATTGTTATTATGCATCAATGCCAATTTGCAAACGCCAGCTGCAAGACTGAAGATTAAAGGATTTGTTTCAATTATTAACAGTGTTAGTAAGAGTCAGCCTAGGGTTTCTGTGTTAAACTTTCAATTTGGACCGTCAACTGCACTGTTTTACAGTTTAGCTGCAATTCTAAAAGTAACACGAATTAATAAACAAAAAACGGAACGTTAAATGTTTAGAGTAAGGGTCTAAAAGTCAAAACCTAGAAGGAACACGGACAAGCTTTGACAGTAAGGGTCTAGGTATAAAATTTTGTAAGAGGCTGGTAAGCATTAGACCCTTACTACCCGGTGGTCAGAAATAAATACATTTTGACGAAAAACTGGAAATCTTCCTACAAAGACCCATGTGATGATCCAGTGGTTGGTATACGTTTGCTGCTTTGTTTTATGTTGAAAACTATTTGTCCATTTAGTAACATGGTAGGGTATTCTCAGCAGAGAGCATTACTGTTATCCTCCACCGTAAATCTACGAAATATAATAAAAAATTCTAAAGCATCAAAAGACAAAATGCCAAACTTCACAAGAAAATTGTGTTCCTAAAGTTCTATAACAATATTCTAAGAACAAAGAAACCTGATACAACCGTTCATACACATTCTGTCCGAATAGAGTAGACCTAAGCTAACCACCGGGTAGTAAGGGTCTAATGCTTACCAGCCTCTTACAAAATTTTATACCTAGACCCTTACTGTCAAAGCTTGTCCGTGTTCCTTCTAGGTTTTGACTTTTAGACCCTTACTCTAAACATTTAACGTTCCGTTTTTGTTTATTAATTCTATGTATATATGAGCATGGCGACCACTAGACACGACTAGACACGTTGTGTCTTTACAGCAAAGGGAGTTTGGCTGTTTTCAGGTATGTGAGGATAAATAACAATGCGACAGATAAGGCTGAAACTTGTTTGATCGGGAGACTTTGGTCGCCTGACAACATAAAAGTCACTGTTAGACCCACAGCTTAACGTTTTCTTGTTGAAAAAACGATGAAAAAAACGTTGATATTTGCCTAATTACTTACTAGTACTTACTACTGGTAACGCTTTTTTTGTATCACGAAAATAAATTTTTCCATGCGGTGAATAAAGCTGGTTCTTAGCTCATTTTATAGGTAGTGGTACGGAGATGTGCCCTTTTCATATAAACCTTTCTAATAGGTCAAGTGGTTCAAGGGTTAGGGAGCTCCAAATGACCAAATTGATTGTTTTACATGTTTTAAACATTGTTATTATGCAACAATGTTAAACTGAACATTAAATAAATCCGTTCGTCTTCATTACTAATATGAAACGCTATCAAATAAAAAAGGTGACTGCTGTCCTCAAAATGTAACGAGAGCCAACAAATAAAAAAAGAAATGAACAGAAAACCAGATTGGTGTTTCCATCTCAAAATTACTAAGAAAAACAAATGGATTTCATCAATTTGGACCAAAAATAGCTGATATGTACCCCAACACAACTTGTTAAGGATTCCCGCCAAGCTTTTTGGCCGTGTGAAGTTGTGATATCAAACGCCAAGCTCTTTCGGAAAGCTAATCCCACCGACTAAGACTTCAAACGTTAAATGAAATAATTGAAAATTGCTCAGTAAGCAATTTTCATATATTTCATTTAACCTTCGAACTATTACTCGGTGGGATTAGCTTGGCAAAAGAGCTTGGCGTTTGATATCACGACTTCACAAGGCCGAAAAGCTTGGCGGGAATCTTAACAAGTTTTGTGTTGGGGTAGATAATGAGTACAATACACTAAAAAAAATAACTAGGATCGGTTAGTAGATTAAATAATTACAATAAAATTATGAAACAAAAGATAAAACAGGAACAACTCCCTACAGACAATTAGACAGTTATCAACACTTCGCAATTCCGGAAATGACAACCAGTGCCCCCAAACTTAAATTGTATTAATACACAA
>JAHWFP010172819.1:108367-163520 GCA_023313725.1 Lithobius niger
TATTAGTGTTTACAATCGCCAGATAGTGGGCGTGGGGTGGATTGGGGGAAGAGTTGTTATACCCTGTATATGAACACCCATTTTCAAAAAGGGAGATGCATCCGTTCCCCCAAATTACAGACCAATAGCATTAACTTGTCGCATGCAAAATAATAGTGAAATTAATCAGCTCCCGCGTGTTATCTATTATACAGGCAAACAATTTCCTTTCTGGCGACCTGTTTGACTTCATGCCTGGGCAGTCAACCTGTCTGCAGCTTCTTTCTCTCCTGCGTTACAGTATCTAATCCATTGACTATGACATTCTAGCACAAGGCTGTCGGCATATCGAGTGGCTCGTAGATATAAAATAGTGAATGTCGTCTAACGTCTTGCAAGACGAAATACATAAAAGTTATGTTATCGTTTAATAGACCTACGTTGTCTTAGACATTCGCCAATGGTGAAGAAAATAGCGGCTGTTTTACTTTACTTACAACAAGCACTACAGTGCTGTACAGGCTATGTGGCAAAATCATTTGTGCATGCAAAAAACATAAATTATATAAGAGGAACAGTGCAAAAAAATACTAAAATGTGCAAAATTACAGTAATAACAGGATTAATTTATAAACAAGCTACTACAGCGACTACCTAGTCGCATCCGGTCTTCCATACAGTTCTGCCCCTACCAATAGTGAGGTACACTTCTCTATCACATATTGCAACAGCTAGCTCTATTTTATAATCTAAAAGCAGTAACCATCAGAATTGACTGTTAAAAATGTGGTAGCTTTTAAGCTTATTTTACATTTTAGGCGTAATTGTCAGCATTTAGGCCTAATTTACAAATTTTAATTTAGTAAGTAGTAACTAACGGAGATTTGGATTGTATACAGTAAGCCTATTCATTTTTGCAACACGGTATGCCTCCAGGCACACAGTTACAGTGTTACAACGTAATACACAACGTAGCCTATATAGATCAGTGGTAGTAGGGAAGGGACAGGAGAAACGCTGTTGAGAAAGCCAGCAGCGACTCGAAGCAAGGATGCTTCCATATATATTTCATATGGTTTGGCAGTTCTATGCTACGAGTTTGGGGCAGGGACAGTTCCTGTCGCTAGTGTGTGCTGCGAACACGATCGGTACATTAGCATTGAATTCAATGGGAATGATGTGATACGGTCTCGTTTCGAGACGTTATTATGGCTATGTACAACAAATAAAATAATTTTAACAATGAAGAAAGACAATTTATGGTTCCTCTCATAACACAGTGAAGTGAAAAAATGTTTACTTCAGTAGAATCATAGGATTTGAGTTGTGTTTGGATGGATAAGCAACTTGACTAAACCGGAAGTTTAAGAGCGCGGCATCAAAGGACGTACCGCCACGCTAATTGGCACTCGCGGCCGCTTGATCGGAAATTTACACCCAATGCACTTGGTTTAATCCCTCTAAACCATCTTTCAATATGGCGGAGAAAGCAGATGATGCCTAGTATAACGCGGTACTAAACTGATATAACGGTACTAAATTAGATTTAGTAATTTTTTCAATTTTTCTGCTGCTACGACATTTTAACTTGGTTAAACTTACTGTTGTCACAAGAAGATGACTCATTCTACAACAGTTTTCTTGCAAATATCATGCATTCATAAGCACCCGGTCTCGTGTGTTACAAAAATACGATATTTACTTCCCCAACAATCGGCGTTAAGGTTTCGTTCGACTGTCAAACTTTGTTACAAAACACAATGGCACCTACGCCTGGCAATATAACAATCTCTTATCTTACCTACGTTTGATACATCATAAACAACGTAGTACAAGGCGTATTACATACAAAATTCCACCGCCTACGGTGGAATTCCATTCGTCTACGAGCAGATCAACCGCGAATACGTCATGCCGGCTTGGTCAGGCGGAAGTAGCACACGCACTTTGTATTCTGGGATACATTCGCTTCGAGTCACGCTTGCCATCGAAGACTACGCAGTTCGGCTATGCATTTGAGCTGGGAGTTCCTTTTCCACCCAAACACAACTCAACTCCTATGGTAGAATTATTTTTAAAGACGATTTAAAAACACGGTTCGCAACGCAACGCATCATTAACATTCTCGCCTGGTTGCTAGGCAACACGTATCGCAGGCAAGCCATTCAATTCAGGCCAAAAGCCAAACAAACAAAATAATTATGAAATATTGAAATTACACGCCTAAATTTTTTAATTAGTACAAATAAAGTAAAATAAGACGAGTTTAGTCCCACGTGTGTAAAATTTACCACAAACTCACACGAAAAGCTGCTGGACTCGCTAACTGTTAAATCGAGAGAAGCCATCTCGTGATGTTGGCAGTTCTATTACTTTCGACAATGAAAGCATGGCGAGGCGAAAGTGTTTACATTTCAGTAAATTAACACATGTCCCCGAAGCGTGTGTAAATCCTGGATTAACGAGAAAAAAAAGGATTTAATACATTGGCAATGTTAGTTGTCAGATGCGTTTATGCATTTCAATGCGACCGCTCGTTTGTTGATATAAGTAGAACTAAACGGTACAAAATGAAGCCCCAAATCAACATCGTTTTTTTTGTCAATTTGCCGCCTTTCGTGAGATTTCACGTATCCAGACGTTAAGCCTGTAGTGTTGCACGAATCTTCTTTAAAGGAATTTGTTCTATTGACAAACGTTTTGGATTCTAGAACGAAAATAGATATCGGTGCATCGTTTTCCTTCCCACCGCCATACTAATTTAGCGCCGCCGCTTACTTTAAGCGCCAGTGCACACGTGCGGTTTTTGGACGCACGGTGACGCTGCGGCATCGCTGCGATGACGCAGCAAATCAATGCACACGTGCGTTTTATTAACGCGCATTGACGCTGCAGTGCCGCTTCGGCGACGTATGTACGCGTTTGGTTCCCTAACCTCGTGTACAAAAAATTATAGTATGAAACCAATGAGACGATATTGCTTTTTTCGCCTACCTCGTGAACAAAAAATATATTTTAAAACCAATGCGACAAATTTTGGTACATTGATGTACTAATTTAAGACGTACCAGGGGAAAATGTTATACATCCTTTGCAGATTAACTAAAAAAGTCGGATAAGTTCTTTAATTACTTCCCAATGAGTCTTCAATCATTTCTGCAGCAACATTTCATATTTCAGGATAGTTCTTTACTCCCCCAATAAACAATTCCATGTCTATTTCTTCGAAATTGGACGCTATTTTCTGTAACGCTTTTGCGGTAAACGGCGGACGTGTGCGCCGCTCAAGTCACACAAGGTACTCAGAGACGCAATTGCGTTTTTTTAACGCTGCGGTACCGCTGCGTTGACGGGGGAATTGCGGTGCGAAACGACAGCACGAGCGGCGGGCGGTAACGCAACGTCGACGCAGGTACGTGTGCAGTACCCAACAGATGGCACGTAAACCAAACCGCAAATGCGGTACCGCAGCGGCGACCGCAGATGTGGTACCGCACGTGTGCACCGGCGCTAATTGCTGGAGCGCCATCGTGTGAACGGAACTGGCGGAGTCCCCGGCAATAGCATTTCAAACAGCGTATATTGCCAAACCATGGTGGAACTAATCTTGCTCGTAGCAACTTGACGTTGCCATGGTAACGTGATTTTAGACCTAATTTTCATTTTTTAGGCTTAAATTTTTTTAACGGCAGCTTTAGTTTCGTAAGTAGCAGATAGACCTAATGGAGAATTTGGTTCGACCGTAAGCCTATTCATTCATGCAACAATCCGACAAGACTCTTTTAAACGAAGCTAAAATGTTTTTGTTTCTCCTTGCTAGGATTTCAATTCGATGATGAAATATTATTTAATTTAGTTACGTCGGAGAAGTCTATTAGCTACAAGGACGTAACGATGTTTTAATTTGCCATGTTATTTAACTAACTTTTGACACTGAATCTAACGTTGTAAACAGTGGTCGTCTCTATCTGGTAGCGTTGAAAAAAGTTGAAGTTGAAAAAAGCAACGGATGAACGGATGGACAAAGTCGTTGCAATAGTCTTCTCAGCCGGTACGGCTGTACAGAAGACTAAAACAGAATATGAATTACAGTTCTCTTGTAATAAGTTCAAATATATAGCTCGCTAAATAAGTGTCAATATGTGTAGCAAACAATTTTATCTCAGATTTACAAGTCAACAATGCCCACAACTGCTACAAGGAATAAATTTGACAGAATCCATAGAAACGAGTAACAAAGGGGTTCGTTTCTATGCATTCTTTATAATTTATTTCTTGTAACAGTTGTGGGCATTGTGACTTTGTGACTTTGTTTTTACCTTCTGCCCACGTAGGAAAACTGCCAATTAGTACAGTTGGTAACATAATGGTCAAGCCTATTTTTAAAGATATTTGTGCTAGGTGCATCGACAACAAACTCAGGCAGTGCGTTCCAGTATGGTATTGCCCGAAATGAGAAAAAAAACCTTGTGTTAGATTTTTATGGATTGATGGTTTAATAAGTTTACGGGAGTGACCTCTGTTATAGGTCACACTATGAACGGTAAAGACGGCTGCAGTATTTGGGCCGCCATAGTGAGAGTTAGAATTTTGTAGAGTGATAGTAAGTTTCCTCGCATAAGACACCACCAAAAAGGAATGTAAGTCAAGACGCTAGAGCCGCACTGAGTACGACAGATGTCGAAAACCTTCAGTATTTTTAGTTACTCTTCGTTGTACCTTTTCAAGTGCAACTTGATGTTTAATGAGAATGGAGAACCATAACTCGGATGCATATTCGAGTATGGGTCGGGCAAGGGTAAAAAAAAAAAGTCTTAAGTAAATTCGGGTGATTCTAGAAGCAATTGTGCGGTTGATCATAAAAACTATTGCCGTAGCCCTTTGAATGATACTCTCAATGTGTTTGTCGAATTTTTTGTCGTAATTTATGACGATGCCAAGGTTAGTAACTTCAAGAAGACTTGGTAAAGGATTATGGCTCCAAAAATACGTGTGGTTACGATTATTTAAGCCAAAATGGAGAATGGCTGTTTTTTTTTTTAGGATGAACCGGGAGTTGCCTCTGTAAAGACCAAAAATAAAGATTATCGATAAGTTGGTGAAAAAGTTTGATATCATTTGGGTTACTGGCCATCTGCTTTGATTTGGTATCGTCAGCAAATTTGGAAATGGAGTTTGTGAAATTTGTAACAAAATTGTTTAAAAAAGATTAGGAACAATAATGGTCCTAATACAGACCCTTGAATAACTCCACTTGGCACACGGGAAGTATCAGAGAAGGAACCCAATATAAGCACTGTTCTGTCTTGTTTTCAAGCCATTTTTAATCCTTTTACGGATCAGACCGAAAATTCCGCTAATTTTACAGGAATGTAATAATAAAGAATGCTTAACTCTGTCAAAAGCTTTCATACAATTGAGATAAATTGCGTCAAAAGGTAAATTATTATCCAGTGAAAAAAATTATATTATAAAAAGCCAAAACATTTGTGGTTATAATAACAATAATAATAATAATAATAAGTTTGTTGCAAACGCAACAGGAATGGCAAGGACCTGGTGGTCACTAACTGCCATCCGAAGTTAAAACAAAAAATATAGATTACAAAAGTTGAAGATTTTAAAAGTTTAAAACGAAGATGAGGTTGTAGGGAAGTTTGTTCGGAAACCGTGTTGATTTGGTCTAATAAACTGTTGGTTGATTAAAAATGTTGAAATATGTTCAGCTAATACTGACTCAACAATTTTACAAAGATGGCAAGTAATACTAATAGGAAGGTAATTGTGCGGGTCCGTACGGTCTCCTTTCTTAAAAATAGGAGTGATCTAGGCTTTACGCCAAACATCTGGAACAAAATTTGTATGAAGCATGACAAAAGCATGAACAAAATTTGCTGCTGGGTGTAAGAAGAAATTAATTAAGGTAGACAACTACTTATTTATGTCTTCAGTTTTTTTAATTAAATGAAAACTTAGGCTAGCTAGTAAAGTGTACAGTTTTAAATAAACATAATACCCAATGTTTAAAACCATTGTTGCGCTTGCGGTTGACAGCAAGGAATAAATAAAAAAAATTTATCAGCGGTAATAGTAATGGTAATAAATATAAACTTTTAATTAAAACCTTTGGGTGTTTGTATTTATTTTATTTAACACGAGATAAGTACATAACAAATTGTCCCAAACATATAGTTAGAAGGAATTTTAAATTGATGGGATCATAACGCTAATATCCTAGCCCCAAATAGTGTTTCAGACATTTTTTTGAGTAGCTTCATAATAGGTTTTGTTAAATTTAATTTTTGTTAACCATAAGTCAACTTAATTGTAAATGGTCCTGTTTCTGTGCGCTATACTCGGCTACACGTTTGTTTTGCAATGGGAATAAAATGTGCATATTTAGCCAAGCAACTATTCAAAAAAAGGCATTGGCTACGTCGTATTATGCCTTTTTTCATCGGTTCTTTTAAGGCTTTTTTTTTTCTTCTTTGGAATTTAGCCTTCCTGTTTTATCCGCTACTATGTAACGTTGTAACCAGGAACGGGGGGAAGGAGGGAGGAGACCAAGTTGTATTGGGTCCAAAAAGTCAATATTTTTGCACTAAATTGTTGGCAAAATGACCCATCCCAACTCCCCCCCTTCCCCCTGAAAAGTTGCTTCGGTACCCCCCTGAGAGTACTGGGACAATTACTTTTTATCCTGAAACGCTTAACTGCTAAATCAGGTGACATTATTCTAAAAAAAAAAAATTGCTAACGACGTGAAATTCTATTCGAAAATTGTAGACTGCACCTCCTACTAAGCCTAACTTACTTCTGCTGCAATGGTTCTTTCAACGTGGTCTGTCGATTGTCAACTGCCTATCGTACCCAAGAAATGTATCACCTTTCCCCGTGGAAGTCTAAATAATAAGCTGGCATATGATTTTTTCTCAGGCGGTCCTTTACTCCATTCTGGAATGGTAAAGACCAAGGAGTGTGATTCACCTCTGATTTAAAAGATTTGAGGCACATCTTAGGGACATCATTAATGATGCAAATCAATGGGTTGCTTGGCTACGGAAATTGTTTACTTCAGGGCTTGTGGAGACCCTGTTTTTTACCTATATAAGGTATACACCCGGCCCATCTTAGAGCATGTAGGCAGTATGGTCCCCATTAGAGTCATAATTACTGGAATTTCACAGTAAGGTAACGAACGATGTTTTCCTAGAGTATGGTCCCCACACCTCTTAGGTGACATCGACCGTCCCGAAGCAGTACAACGTCGCTTCACCAAATCCTTACATGGCTTGAAAAAAAACTATATGCGGAAATACTGACGATAACTAACTTGGATTCACTCGAGCTTCGTAGATTATAGGCAGTCTTATATTTAACCTTATCCTTACTCCACAACTTAGTTTATTTCGATTCTTCCATGTTTTTTGAACTTCGGTCCGGTCGCCATACACGTGAGCATTTTCTCAAACTTGTAGCTGGGACTTTTAAGACGGACTACCCTAAAGTTTTTCTTTGCCAATCGTGTCGTGCAGGTGTGAATTGACCTTCCTAATGAGTTGGCTACTGTGCCATTAATTGAGGCTTTTAAAGATAGGTTGAAGCATTTTAATTTGAAGAAATATTTATTCCGGCCCAAATATGTTTTAAACTGACTCCGTGACCACCTAATACTGACTTGCTTATTTATTGGTTTATTTTTTCTCTCTCTGATTGCTCGTTGTATCACAAGTTTAGACTGAGCACTTTTTTCTATTTTTTTCTTATTTCATTTTGACAATATTCTTGGTTGGTGACTGTTGTTTTGCCATGCATTTTGTTTTTAATTAATTGGGTGTGGGAATTAGTGGCCAGTACTGGTCCTTCCCATCTTCCTTTTGCTACTGCAATAAAACTATTATTATTATTACTAGCTTGCAGATCGTCTAAAGACGGGCGAATTTACTTTATAATAACACTAAAATGGCGTGGCTCGTTTTTGTTATAGTGGAGTAGGTACGTCGCAATATATGGAGGAACCCTGCATTTTATGATTGGAAAGTCCCACTTTGCGTACTAAGCCTTGTACTTCATAACAACACAAAGTTTTGAGGATAGGGAGCAATCTCCAAACCCATGTATAACACCAAGATGGCGGCCATTAAAGATGGCGGCCATTAATATTAATATCTCGGCTCCCTTTAATGCGATGTACGATGTTTTTTTTTGTCTGAAAGGCCTCAATTAGCTCCGTGTTTTTTTCCTCTAAACATGAATGTTTGCACAATATTTGAAAAAAAACAGTAATTAAATATAATGGCCGTCATCTTAGTTTGTATAGTGTTAATATCTCAGCACGCTCTAATGCTATTTTCAATATTTTTTTTTGTCTGAAAGGACTCAATTATTACTACATTTTTTCCTGTAAACATGATCGTTTGCAAAACATTAAAAAAACTGTAATTAATATAAATAAATATAATAATTAGCCCTACATCTTTTTGCCGTAAATATGATTGTTTCCACTATATTTGAAAAAAAAAAAAAACATTAAGTAACTAATTTTCTTTAATTTTAACCTTTTTTATTGATTGTTATACATGTTTTTATACGGACACCATTAAGTAAAATTGAGTGTCACAGAAATAATGTATTATAATATTGTTTCAGGTATCATAATGATGAATGATCACATCATATCATACCTGAAACAATATTATAAAGATGGCTACAATAAAGATGGCTACAAAGCGCCTCCGGCTGGCTGAACCTGTATGTCAACCTGCACCTGTCTTAACAGATGGGATGAAATGTTGTATCTGTCAGATAAATACAGGAGACGACCTCGTGTGCCCCGAAAAAAACAAAGCAAAATCACTGGTTGGTGCTGGATACAAAAGTCTTGGTGACAATCTAACAGAGTTTGACAGATTAAATACAGTAACTTTAAATAGGAACATTAAAAGTTTTGATGAAGGTGGTGGCATTAGACACCAAAACTTTTGTCTCCAGCACCAACCAGTGATTTTGCATTATGTTTTCCTGGGCACACAAAGTCGTCTCCAGTTTTTATCTGGCAGATACAAGTATACATCATTCATTCATTCTGCTAAGGCAGTGCAGGTGGACATACAGGTTTAGCCAGCCAGAGGCGCTTTACAGTCATCTTTATTAGTGATCATTCATCATACCATACCTGAAACAGTGTCATAATATTATTATTTCTGTGACACTCAATTTAACTAACTGTTTCCGAACAATAAAATGTATAACAATCAATAAAAAATGTTAAAAGTAAATAAAATTATATTTAATTAATGTGTTTTTCCAAATATTGTACAAACGATCATGTTTACAGGGGAAAATGTAGTGCTAATTAAGGCCTTCAGACGAAAAAAAAATGAAAATTGCATTAGAGGGAGCTGTGATATTAATGTTATGCACGTGTTAAGTGCTGCCTATGGACGTTTCCTTTTGGCCGTGTCTGCATGGCTCAGCTGTAGGACCTCAGCCTTTGGTTTCAAATGTCGTGGGTTCGATTCCCCGCTCAGACAAGCTAGCATTAAAGTTCAAAAGGCAACGTAAATATGTTTGCTTCTGTATTGATTTAATACAAACCATGATGGTGGCTATTATATTTAATTATATTTAATTAATGTTTTTTCCAAATATGTGCAAACGTCGATCATGTTTACAGGATATAATGTAGTAATAATTGAAGCCTTTCAGACAAAAAAAATTATTTAAAAGCGCATCAGAGGGAGCTGAGAAATTAACATTAATACGAACTAAGTAAGATGGCTGCCATTATGTTTAATTACTGTTTACTTTTTCAAACATTGTGCAAACAATCATGTTTACAGGAAAAAATGTAGTAATAACTAAAGCCTTTCGGGCAAAAAAAATATTGAAAATCGCATTAGAGGGAGGTGGGATATTAACATTAATATGAACTAAGATGGGGCCATTATATTTAATAACTGTGTTTTTTTTTTTTCAAATATTGTGCAAACAATCATTTTTACAGGAAAAAATGTAGTGCTAATTGAGGCCTTTCAGACAAAAAAAAATGAACATCGCATTAGAGGGAGCCGAGATATTAATTTTAATGGCCGCTATATTTAATGGCCGCCATCTTGGTGTTATACAAGGGTTTGGAGATGGCTCCCTATCATAAAAACTTTGTCTTGTTATGAAGTACAAGTATGCAAATTGGGACTTTCCAATCATAAAACACAGGGTTATGTTCTCTACTTACCCCACTATTAGTCTTGACTTACTATCGGATCTTCTCCCCCCTCCCTCTTCACCCCACTCCCATTCTAACATTAAAAAAATTACTTAGCTCATTTTTTTTTTCTGGTGAAAAACTCCCGTTTTGCATGCTTGTTTTATATGTAAATTTGATAAAAAAAAAAACCCACTTGTTGGCCAAACGAAATGTGTATCCTTTTCACGATGGCCACCATTTAAAGAAGGCGAATGCGGTAGATTGTTATACTTCATTAAAATGGTGATATCTTGGTTAACTATTCATCTGACTTTGATCCTTTTTGTGTGTTTGAAAGCTCTTTAGTTTATGCTCTAATGATTTTTCCATTGTTCAAAATAGCTTGGCGTAAATTTTAAAAAATATGAAAATTATGTATGTTTTGTTTTAACAAATGAAAAACAATGTGCAGTAACGTGGTTGGAAAGTGTGGAATTAATCTTCAGACTTATAAATTACATCATCCTAATCGTCCTTTCACACAATTCTTCGCCATCTATATCGTCATTTAATTCTTCACATACTTCTGCTGTAAAGTCTTGGAACAAAATATCTGCCAGTTGCTGTGGCATCAGTTGGCCTTCAATCCAGTCACAATCCATTTCAGTTTCCACAATTTTCCATTCATTCCGGTACATCAGCATGGAAGTCTAGTGACCTCCTCCACATTTCACACTGATAATTTGCTCTCGATATATTTTTATTGAGCTGCAAAGGAAGTTGGGAGTTGGTAAAAATCTATCCCAACAGTATCCTTTAGTATATCTAAATTTCCATCAAACTTCTCTTTGAAACAATCATAGCATAAATCTTCAAAAAGTACTGGAATACTCAATGGGTCCCATCCTATGGTCACTAGGAAATGCTACTGTGTCCCTAGCAAATACAGATAAGACAACGCTGATCCATCATCTTGAACAAAGTACAATACCAGTGGAACAACCAGTTTACAGGATTCAGTATGTATAATTGGTGAAAACGCCTCGCTGCAATCATTGGTGGGCCTTCCTGATAATTTTGGCGATCTCGGCGAAAAGGTATTTTCGAAAAGAAATTTTGTAATATTGCCCTGAACAGAACAGACGTGCTTCTGCAGTATATTATCTCCAAACAGAAAGGAAATGGAATGTTCTTAAGTTCCGGAACTATTTTCCAGTCAAAAAGAAGCAGATACCAGGATACTGCTTCACGTTAAACTTGCTTATGAATTCAGTTCGGCATCGAGCATCACTTTTAGGTAGCCTCATGTATGTGACCTGCTTTTATCGTTTACCTAACTGCACTTTGGTGAATATACTGCGGTATAATCTTTTCAAAGGGAAGTTTAGTGGTAGTTGTGATATACTAAAAGATGGAGATGGGATACATCTTTGCCGACTCCCACCTTGCTTTGCTGTCTAGAAAAACATATCTCGAAAGCAAAATCCGTGTGTTACATGGAGATCACCAGAATCCTATGCTGATATACGGGATCTGTCAAGATATGGATGGAAAATTGTAAAAGAAAGTAAAGTGGATTGTGACTGGGTGGAAGGCCAATTGATATCACAGCAACTGATAGATAGTTTGTCCCAAGACTTGCCAGAAGAAATATGTAGAGAATTAGAAGCCGATATAGATTGAAGAAGATTGTGGGAAAAGTCGATTTAGATGATGTCATTTATGAGACTGATTATTGATTCCATAGTTTTCAACTATGTTATTGTACTTTAATTTTCATTTGTTAAAACAAAAACATACATCATTTTCATATTTTGTTATTTTACACAAAACTATTAATAATGGAAAAATCATTAGGACATTAAGTAAAGAACATGAAAAGAGCTTTCAAATAAAAAAAAAATGATCAAATTCCGATGAATAGTAACAGAGATATCACCATTTTTAAAAATAACAATCAACCGCATCCTCCATCATTAAGTGGCAGCCATCGTTACTTTACGCAAAACTTTTAAGAATAATGGAAAAATCATTAGAACATACAGTAATGAGCATGAAAGAGCTATCAAACAAAACAAATGATCAAAATCGAATGATATAAACGAGATATCACCATTTTAAAAGTATAACAATCCACCGCGTCCGCCATCTTTTAATGGTGGCCATCTTGAAAAGGATACACATTTCGATTGGCCAACAAGTGATTTTTCGATCAAATTTAAATATAAAACAAGCTTGCAAAGCCAGGGGGGGAGTGGAACTTTGCATGCTTGTTTTGTATTTAAATTTGATCAAAAATATCTTTTTTTTTTTGGTCAATCGAAATGTGTATCCTTTTTCAGGATGGCCACCAATAAAAGATGGTGGACACGGTCGGGTGTTATATTTTTAAAATGATGATATCTGGGTTACTATCATCCGATTTTAATTTTTTTTTTGGTTTGAAAGCTCTTTTCATGCTCTCTACTGCATTCACCCAGTGGTCCGCAATCCCCACCTTCTATGCTCGCTTCTTCCATCTCGCCACCACCCTCTCAAATAGCCGCACTCGAATAGAAACATGAAAACACTGAAGTTTTAGCAGTAGAAACATTAGTTGTTTATGAACGATACTTTTGTGTTCTTTGGTCATTTTGGTTTAGTGTGATATCTCTGCAGCGTACTTGGGATCTGTTGCCATATTTCGTTTCTAATTGGCGTTCCTTCAATTTAATACTGTTTTAAAATCGACGTTTTGAAAATTCACCGTTTTGTTGCTTTCAGTCTTTAACAGTTATGCAATAACCATCTGTGGGATTTAGTTTGCATGCAAACACTCGCTATGTGCAAATTCTAAAATCTCCAACGTACTCCACATCCAAACCTTCCTTCCCCCTCACCCCAACGTGAAGCACGCACTACGCATACCTACGGTCTTTCTATTTCGAAGGATTTTAAAGAGATGTAATGCGGTAATCTTCGAGGAGGTGTCTGTTTCCGGCGGCCTTGAAGACAGTGTTTAGGGCAGAGCGGTAGACCAGACTGGTTGAGCCTTTTAGCTTGTCCTTGAAGAGGTCAGTGAAGAAAACTAGGAAGTCTTGAATAGGGGGACTAATTGGATTAACCTTTTTCCGCTTACACCAATGAAACCATCGTTGCCAGTGGCTGTTATACATTTTGTTGGTGGAGTCCCGTAGGGCTTTGCTAGTGATGTGAGTGGCCTGTTCTTCAAAAATCCCAGCCTCCTTGATGGTTGGATGATAGTAGCCACCTGTGCAGATGTAAGGTGCTGGGAGTTCGGGTGGAACTTGGTTCCCTTCTGTTGGGTTAAGAGATCCGGAGGGTTTGGAAGTTCTCTTGGTGCGTCTACGAGAAGGTTGAGTAGGCAAGGGAAGCAGGGAGCTGCCGGCCAGTTCAGTGCGATGAGAAGAAACAATCCTTGGATTTGTTCAATTTTCGTTAGAACGGTTGGGAGAAGCTTGAATGGAGGGAACAGGTAAGCATAGAGGTTGTCCCATGGAAAGGTCAGAGCATCCACTGCACAACCCAGATCGTCCGGAATTGGGGTCACGAATTGGGGAAGTTTGGCATTGTCCCTCGTGGCAAAAAGGTCGATCATGGGTTTCCCCCAGATGATGAAGAGAGATTCGTAAATTGATGTTTTGAGGGACCATTCTCCTGATGGTGGTTTCTTCCGAGATAGTGCATCTGCTATCACGTTGCGGTTGCCCGGAATGTGGAGCGGTTGGAGAGTTGTGTTGAGTTCCAAGCATAGGTTGAATATTTTGGAGATGATCTGATGAAGGATCCGAGAACGTGTTCCTCCTTCTTTCCGTATGTAGGCGACTGCGGTGGTGATCTTGCATGTTATAAGGTGACGGAAGTGGGGAAGAGCATTGTGGATTGCTTTCAGTTCGAGGATGTTAATGTGCTCGGTTGTGTTGGAAGACCAGGTCCCTTTTACCTCGTTGTCCTTTATGTGGGCTCCCTATCCCGTTTGGGATGCATCGGTTAGAAGAAGAAGATCGGGAGGAGGTTCGTGGAGAGGCATAGTCCTGGACAGGTTTGCGGCATTCATCCACCAGTGAAGACATTCCCATGGGAAGTGGTGGTCAGAGAGCATCTGTATCTCTGATGATGGAAGGTGGTTGCTCCAATGGTCGATGCGGAAGTGGTGGAGCGGCCGAGTCATCCAGCTCCCGTAGAGAAGTAGGTTGGCCATTGAATCCATTTTGCCTATGAGGGAGTTCAAGGATGTTAGAGAGTGAGTTGTGGACTGGAAAAAGGCGTGGCAGTGATCTAGTAGGTCGGTTCTCCTGTCCGTTGACGCTGTGACGGTGGCATTCGTAAGGTTGAACTCTACGTCAAGGAAGATGAAGGTCTGTGTAGGTTGGAGTCGTGATTTCTTCCAGTTGACTCCGAGACCTAGGCTGTGAAGGAGTCGAATGGTGAAGAAAGTGTCCTGCCAGAGTTGATGGGGACAGATGTTGTTTAGGAGCCAGTCGTCGAGGAAAGCGTTGGCTCCTACTTGCTGACAATGAAGGTGACTCAGTATAGGCTTCATGACGAGAGTAAAGATGCGTGGAGCAGCGTTGAGGCCGAATGGAAGGGTTTGGAATTCGAAGATCTTCCCCTGGTAGATGAAGCGGAAGTAGTGGAGGTACTTTTTGTGCAGGGGGATATGCAGGTATGCATCTTTGAGATCGATCAGGATTGTCCATTCTAGAGGTTTGAGGGAGAGGCGAATGGATTGAAGGGTCTCCATTTTGAAGTGGTCGTTGTTCATGTAGCGATTTAGCGGTTTCAGGTTGAAAATCATTCTCTCCCCACCGGACTTCTTCGGTCTCAAGAAGATGGAGCTGTAGAAGCCAGGTTTTGAATGGTCGGGGCAGAGGCGGATTGCGTTTTTGGCCAGAAGGGCGGACACTTCTACGGAGAGAGCGGGTGAGGTCTTAGTTGCGAGCTCCCAAGGAAGGGTGAATGCCATGGGTGGTTTTGAGTTGAAGGATGGTTGGAAGCCATGGGATACGATCGAAAGGATTGTTTTGTCGTTTGTTATCTGATGCCATGCTGTTTTGAAGTGACTGATTCTGCCGCCTACGGGGAGAGCATGGGCATAGTCACTTGCGAAGAAAGGATTTACGGCTGGAGGTAGAGGAGTACTTGCTGCGATAGTCGGGGGTGGAGCTCCTTCTGTTCTTGTCGTAATTGCGTGGGTTGTTGTTGTTGTTCCCTCGAAAGGACTGATCTTGACGGGGAGATGGTTTCCTCTTATCCCGGGACGTTTGGTTAATGGTCGCGGGGTGAAGAGGCGGTGGTCTGGAGTCAGAGGCATGCTTTTGAAAAGGTTTCAGAAATGGTTGGTTGTTTGAAGGCTTGAACACTTTATTAGGCTTGCGAGAGATGTCTAAGTGAGAAGCGAGGGTTGGGATGCGGCCTCTGAAGAGAGTGTCTGTCACGTGAAGAGGTTGGTTGCGGAGGACGTGTTTGGTGGATTTGTTCAGATTGGTCGTGGTACTTAAGGCGATGTCCCTTAGTAGGAGGGTGGAGTTGAACAGCGCCTTGGTGAACCAGTTAAATGAGTGATATGAAGCAAAGGACATTTTCTTGAAAAGTTCAGATATGAGAAAATGAAGGTACTTGAAGTTCTTTTGACTGGTCTCACAAGGGAGTCTCTCACAAAGTGCGTTGATAGCCGTGGCGAGGACGTCGGCTTGGGAGCTGGCGCGAAGGCCTATAAGCGAAGTACCTTGTCGTTTTCATGGAGCACGGCTGTAGGAACCTCGGTGCGACGGGGAATGTAGAGGGCAGTGCCGAAGTCCATTTTGGCTTCGATTGAAAGAAATTCAGATTGGTGGTAAGTTTCAAACTGGCACGGGTTGGCAGCGCCGTCGCCGGTTGCTCTGAAGAACCAGGATTCACGTCCTGGACGAGGAGGTGGTGGGTCCTGCTCGAGTTCAAGAGGGTCGCCTTTGCCTAGGAGGGAGCCTCTAGTTCGAAGGAGCATTGTGAGCAAGGCCGTGGATTGACCGATCTTCGCTTTTTCACGTTTGTTCTTGTCTCGGAGGCCATAGCCGAATCCCGTCGAAAGACCCCTATTCTTCGGCTTGGGGGTGGGAGTGTCGGGTTTGTAGAGGTAGTCATCAGGGATGATGGCTTCGACTGCCTTGAGAAGTTCAAACAGAGGGATGGCGGTCGGGTCGTTGTCGGCTTGAAGGGAATCTTCGTATGGGTCGAGTGGCGGTTGTGCAAAGTTGACTCGATGCGGGGGTTGCTGGCCCAACGTGGAGGCTGAGTCGAGGTCGTCTTCAGTGTTGAAGATGTTGGATAAAAGTTGCTGAAGGTCAGCCGTGGAAATGTTAGGGCGATGTTTCTTTGAAGGCGGCTGGGCAGAAGGCTGCTTCCGTTTGCGAGCGTCGACGGCAGAGGATGCAATCCATTCGTGGACGTACGAAGTGGCCTTTGAAGGAGGTTTCACCATTGGTGCAGAAGGGCGGTTCTTGTAGGAAAATTCCCTGATGGCACTGTTCATGAGCCGATGAATTTCCTGTGTGGACAAGGGTTCTGTTGTTGGTCTGAGATGCGAAGCTAATGATAAATCGAGGGGTTGGACATCATGTTGCTGTGGGACGAGATGCGCCGAGGTTGATGGAGGCTTCTGGGCGCAGGATAATGGCGAAGCAGAATGATCTTGCGTGGTCAACAAGGCTGTGGGTCGAGGTGGAGACGGCAGCACTACGATGCTGGGGTCCGGTGGCAGCGGAATTGACGGTGAAGAATCCATAGTGCACCGGTGAAAGGTTACAAAGACGGAGAATGCAGGCGACGAACGGTCACGGTGATCGACGAACGAGCGGCGAGTGATGAGCAGCTAGGGCGAACGACGAAAGGCAAGGAAGATGGCGTCGTAGCTTGTGGCTTAATGATATGCGAATGACGAACGGGAACGACGAACGGGAAGGAAGATGGTGTCGTAGCTTGTGGCTTAATGACAGGCGAACGACGAACGGGGACGACGAACGGGAATGAAGATGGCGTCGTAGCTTGTGGCTTAATGACAGGCGAACGACGAACGACGAACGACGAACGACGAACGACGAACGATGAACGGCAAGGAAGATGGCGTCGTAGCTTGTGGCTTGATGACATGTGAACGACGAACGGGAACGACGAACGACGAACGATGAGTGTGAAGTTGAAGGCGAACGGTCAGCACACGGTGACCGCAGCAGGTGGCGTAGGAGTTCAGGCAAGTGTGCGAACGACGAACGGCGAACGGCGAACGACGAACGAAGAACGGGCGGTTGAAGGGCGGCAGGCAGCACAACGAACGGCAGCAGGCGGCGTCGAAGTTCCACGCAATGGTATGCGGACGACGAACGGGCTGCAAATGGCGAACGGGCTGCGAACGAAGAACGGCGAACGGATAGGGGAGAGGAGAGCTTCTTCAGGCGACGTCTGCGACGAGAGCTTGAGGAAAAGAGATGGCCGCCAGGGGCGAGCTGTCTGCTTTTATAGGAGGGCTGCGCATGGTGACGCATGCGCAGTGGGGTTGCGCACTGGCCGGATAAGGAGAGCGAAAAACCTCAAGTCATAAAGAGCACTCAGAAACTGAATGCAATTTAATTTACAGGTAGTATAAATTTTCTACCGACGATTAGAACCCGTTTTTTCGGTTAGCTCACTCAGTATGCTTTGCTATGCAGCATGCGGTGTTCACGGAGTGTCCTACCATGTAAGCTTCCCCATGCAGCGCTGGTAGAGAATTGCCTTACGACATTCTCCCATTCTGTAAGATTCCGTTCTTTGCGCAATGAGGAAAACAAGCAAAACAACGAAAAATTATACACTAGAAATAACGTAGTACTATAAGCGCGGCTTTTATGCAATTACGTTTCGTCGGAGTGGCATGACCCGGATTCGAACTGGCAACGTAACCGAAACGTAAGTGCATAAAGTTGGCTTACTGTACTACGTTATTTCTAGTTGATGATTTGTCTCCTGAGCATCGCCAATAAGGCGAAATACTCTCCGTTCTCTAACGACTATCTAGCAGGAATCCTAAGGCCTAAAAATGCGCGATTTTTTTTTTTTTACAATTTTTTACTCCAGATTTAACAAACGTGTTGGTTGAGACTGGTGCCCCATGATGACTAAAATAAAGCATGAGCAGCTCCGGCTCCCACCTAAAGCGGAAAAAAGAAACATGCTGTCTGCTCGTGTGTACTGCATAGAGTTTCGCCATCAGTTACATAGTCGAATGTTTACTCGAAGAGACGACCGTCTTATCAAGTAATCGGTTTTCATGATAAGAGGTCACAGCTCTTCCCGGGAAACTGAAAATTCTCGTATTACGTCTTCACTTTTGCGGATACACTTGAACAGCTTTTCAAGGCCCTTTTGCCGAATGTTTTTCCCAACCTGAATTTGAATTGTCATTTTGTTCATGCTGAAAAATATTATGACCGTGAGCAAACCATCAATAACAAACTGGTCATGGTTTTAAATTCCACCTATGCCGTGGGAGCCCTGGAGCGTTTGTTTTCGATAGGTCTAAATAATTTTAACCTGCTTATCTACAATCGAATTCTACATTTCACACCAAATAGGTCTGAATTTCTAACGTCGAGCTGAAATATCACGAACCTCCATAATGGCGTTGCATAAGCTGTAATGTTTATATTCAACGTAAAAAATAAACAAGGCAAAAAGAGCATAGTAACAGACACTAACAACCAGTGCTGCAAATTTAGTAAAGTTAACAAACAAGTTCTTAAAATTCTTTAAATTGGCCGTTGAAACGTTCAAAGCACTAAAATGCTTAATAATAATTTCTTTTTAAGGGCTTTCAAGGTATTGTGGAACACACTTCCCCCCCCCCCTGGCATTCTTCAGACCCTTATTTGATTTTTTGGCCCCTTTTTGAATTCCAGTTTCTTTTGAATTATTCTTTCATCCCCTTCCCCAAATAAGATTACTGCTTTCGTTGCTGCTAACAAGTACTGACCTTATAACGGCACTCTAATAAGTGGAAGAAAGGAAATATTTCTGCCCCTAGTAGGACACACAGGATGTAGTGATGAACCTACAGACTACAAAAGTATTTTAAAAAATACGCATGTAAGCCCTAAAAAAACTTAATTCTCTAAAGAAGCAAGAAAAAAGTTTAAGCAATCAGTGTAGCACTTATCACTGGAGAGTTTATTTTTTAGGCGTCGTTAGATCGACCTGCACACTTGTTATTCACTGGTGCACGTACAAAACATGACAAAACAGCACTGTCCATCTCTGCTGGAAAGACAGTTGAATGATTACTTATGCAGACAATTCTAATAAAAGACACAAAAACAAACAAAACAATTAAGATTATTGAGATTCCCGTTCTGGATTTCAACAGAATAAAGATTATCGAGATACCCTCTGCTGACACACACATACACACACACACACACATGTGACTTCCCGTTAGCAGTTGCCCAATTTTTCATTAGATTTAGTTAGGTTCAGGGTTAAGAGACATAGAGGCCTAAATCCCGTTTACATGAAAATATAATGTGACTGGAAAAAAAAATTACGTCATCAGTACTGTACCTCTTCGTTGAAAAGAGAGTCCGAATTATTACTCATACAAACAATTCCGTTCAACAGACACACAAACAAACGAAAGAATTATCGAAAGAAGTAGCAGTGGGAATCTTGATAATCTGGCCACACACACACAAACAAACAGACAAATATTATGATCTTAGTTATATACATTATACGTGTAAAAGACGCTCCAGCTCTGTAAGCTTTAAAAAAAACCTAATGCTGTAAAGGCAAAAATACAACAAAAAGACATGTGAGCGAGATTCCTAACGTAGTCGAGAGCTCGAGAGCACATGATAATCTGAGGAAAAGCATGGAAAAACCAAGTTTGAATTAATAGGGCCGAAAAATAACTTACATCATTTGGCGAGGGTAGGAAACAGAACAGAATCTTAAGTCCACATGCTTGTTTAGGTTTTGAATACCGAAAAATCGGTCGAATCAGAATTTCTACTTTGGTTTAAGCTCATGACTTATCTCACAGTTTGATCATGCAAAACCAAAAGTCAAAGATCTTCAAAGGTTCGAGGGGAAAACCTTTGAAGATCTTTGACTTTTGGTTTTGCGTGATCAAACTGTGAGTATAAGGCTTGTTTAGGTCATGGTCCAAACAATAGGGAATAATTAATCTTTGAATATATATTGGTTACATTGTCAAATCAAGGAATTTCACATGACTTCATTGTTATACCTCACTGCCGCGGTAAAAATAGATAATTAATAACAGGAAGATCCGGTATTTGAAACATGTTATTGGGAGTGATGCAAGGCTTTACATTGTTACCGACATCAGAGTTGTTCAGCAGCATTTTTCCAGGTTAGCTAATATTATTACCCTTTGGTGCAGCCTCCGTTGCCATGTACACCTGGGACCAGCGGCCTCAGATGATGGTCGCTAGGAGAGGTCCCAATACATAGCATATCGTACTGTTGTGCTGTCAATGAAGGAACACTCAACTCGTTGATAAAACTCGTCATAAATTGATTTTTGCCATTTTGGGGTAAGGTAATTTTGGTGACGTGTTGCACTTTTGGTAAGTATACTGTAGTTAAATAAATCCTATCAAAAACCTAAACTGGTAAAAGGGGCGCCAAGTTCCGATTGGTTCGGCCCTTCAAAGGAGTGATATCAACACACCAAAACATTCGCCAAGTTAATCGCACCGCTTAAAGGGCAATTACATTCATTTTGACATGCATGCTTGGCTTTTGGATCACTTACACAATAACTAAACACAAGAATTGCGGTAAGAATACGTTACTTACGTCCGATAACACAATTTAATTACTGCATCACCAAAACACGACAGGGAGATCGCCATTGTTTTGCTGGAACGCTCAGAAATTAATGCCGACAGATGTCACTTTTCGATTTCGACTTGCAGCCGATTGAGATAGCTGTATTGACTGTGAGGAGCTCAAGCGTCTGACAGCCTTAGCTGGCCAGCAGTGTAGTGGCCAGCTAAGGCCGTCAGACGCTTGAGCTCCACACAGTCCGTACAACAATATTTTCGTACTTACGCGAGTCGAAATCGAAGAGATCCGTCTGTCGGCATTAATTTTTGTGCGTTCCAGCAAAACAATGGCGACCTCCGTGTCGTGTTTTGGTGATGCAGTAATTAAATTGTTATATCGGACCTACGTAACGTATTCTTACCGCAGTTCTTGTGTTTAGTTATTGTGTAAGTGATCCAAAAGTCAAACATACATGTCAAAATGGATGTAATTGCCCTTTAATAGTTCGAAGGTTAAATGAAAACTAGAACATTGATACTTTCGGTAGCAATGTTCAAGTTTTCATTTAACGTCCAAAGTATTATTCGGGATGAATAAGTTGGCAAATGGTTTGGTGTGTTGATATCACTCCTTTGAAGGGCCGAACGATTCGGAACTTGGCGGCCCTTTTACCAGTTTTGGTTTTTGATATGATATCACTCCTTTTTTTAAATTGTGTATTTACTCAACTCTACTACCGTGCAGATGTGTAATAAAGAGGCATGTCAACAAGAAATTGGCTTCAACAATTTGCAACGACCTTTTGCCTATATCCCGAACCATTCTCAACTTAGTCACCCCTTTATAGGTTGGTGCTAATGACCAAGTTGTCGACGCACCATTAAGCCTCAATTCCCCCCCCCCCCCCCCCTTTATAAGTTTTTGGTTTGGTTCTCATTTTGTTGTAATTTGTTTTATTTAGTTAGTGTTGGTGTGTTGATATCACTCCTTTGATTGAAGGACCGAACCACTCTCAACTTGGTGGTGTCTTTACCAGTTTTTGGCTTTGTTTAGTTTGCTTTGTTTTTACAGTTTGTTTATTTTTCCTGAATTGGACGTGAATACAATTTCTTTGTAACGTTGTTTAGATTCATCGTGATACACTAGTGTGTTTCTAGGCACGTAAGTCAGTATACACGTTCTCATTGTCCGAACTTTGGCCGTCCAATGAGAGACGATGCCGACAATACTAACAATGGTTACAACAATATTTTCGTACTTACGCGTCCTCCCACGCCATCCCCGTTGCGCCCCCAGGCTCCAAACCATGAAAGGTACGCAGTTCGTATTGTACTGCACCCATTCGTCCAATTTCATAGCTGGAGGCCTTCCCGTTATCTTGGAATCGATGAATAATCACCCTTCTTCTTCTTAACATTATGACGCGCTCCCATCCCATGTGGGACATGGCGCCTAATAATCACCCTATGGGATTTAACATGGGGATGAGCGGACTAGCTAGTTAGCTAGCTAGGTAGTAACACATTTTCAACGTTATTGAGGGTCAGATTTTGCATTGAAAGCAACTTAGCTGGCATTCCTACACGAATTAATTTTTGTCAGGTGGGTCGTTGCTTTCGATTTCAACACAATTTAAGCTTTTGTACCGCATTATTATTTTTCTCCAAGTACCTGAAATGTGCCCAACTATTCCTCAAGATATAAGACACTGAGGCTATGGCGTTGCGCTACAATGGTTTACAACCTCGACAGTTGAATTGATGTGATGTTTGTTGTGCTGTTTGTTACCTAACTTGGCGCGACACACTACCGTGTGTCTAGATATACGCAAAATGCTGCATAAAAACGGAAAGAGGAAAACAAGCCAAACAGCGAAAATCATACACTAGGCGTAACGTGGTAGAGTAATATATTATTTGGCTTGTGTTCCTCTTTTCTTTATATAATTTACAACGATTTGTGTATATTTATCATACACGGTGATAGCCGTGTATGTTTATGATTGAATTCCTCTCTCCAGCAAAACTAAAACTATTAATTTCTCCGTTTCTATTCAATATATTTCGACCAAACTTGGCCAGATAGTAGATAGCAACTTTTCCAAACTTTACACCAATTTTTATGCAAATCCGTGCAAGAGTAAACGTAGGAAGCCACACGTAAATTTGAAAGCTGTTCACTTGTTGTTGTTGTTGTTGTTGTTGTTGTTCTTGTTCTTGGCTGACCCGGTTTCAGAAAAAAACTATCTGCACCTACCTAAAATCTGAAACATGATCTGAGCCAGAAATTTCCCTGGGCTTCAACCTTACAGGGACCACTTTTTGAATTGGTTGATCCATTCCGGCGTTACGGGACCCTAAACGATCATTTTGATTGTTTTACATTGTTTTAACCATTGTATTTAGGGAACAATGCCACTCAGCAAACTCCAGATCAATTCTTCGTGCATGCAACAATCGACTGCATGCATAAACTTTTATAGCGCGACACCATAGCCGTAAAAAAGGTACACGGATTACAAACAAAAACGTCAAGTGTGCCGTAAAAAAGGGGTTATATGATTGAAGTTTCATTTTACTTGTTAAGATGTACACAGATAAAAATTGGTGATTTTTAATTGAAATAATCAAATGTACAATTCAGAAAATTGCATCTGTTTAAGTGCTGTTGTGCTTTAAACACAGATACGTACGTAAAGTACAACAGCACTTAAACAGATACAATTTTCTGAATTGTACATTTGATTATTTCAATTAAAAATCACCAATTTTTATCCGTGTACATCTTAACAAGTAAAATGAAACTTCAATCATATAACCCTTTTTTTTTTACGGCACACTTGACGTTTTTGTTTGTAATTTGTATTCCTTTTCCACTGCCGATGGCCGTTCTTGGTCGAATGGAGCCCTGGTCACTGCTGTGACCGTAATAACAGGATCAGTCAGCCAACTTTATGACAGTAGAGGCATGGCCATATCGATAAAGATGATATGTCAGTGATCTGGAGACGAATTGAGTTGCCACTTCGAATCCGGGCCATGCCACTCTGACAAAACGTAAGTGCAGAAAGGTGGCTTACTGTATTACGGTATTTCTAGTGTACGATTTTCGTTGTTTGGTTTGTTTTCTCTTTCCTTAGTTTACTGTGGTTGGTCGCAAATTCGAGGAAGATACGCCCTTCATACTCATACCCTCAGTATGAGAAATCGTCCAAAATCAATATGTTATAACCTTATTTAAAAACATAGACCTCTTCAATTTTTTCAATTAAACACGATTTCTACGGAGGAGGAGCTGTCCTCATCAACATATTAAAACATCATTTGCATTCTTAACATTTGTAAATGAAACTAGAGGAAGCTCCGGACGGGTGTAATAAACGTGCGTATGCAAGATTCTTTAATCGGTATTTTGCATATATTGGCTAACAAACACTAATTTCGGGCCACTTCGCTCACTCAATCGGCACGTCTCCCTTACCATCATAAAACCTTCTTCCCCCTTCCCTTCTTGTCTTTTTTCCTATTTTGTGCATGCTGGATGACAAACGCTGATTTTAGTTCGCTTTGCTCACTCAATCAGCGCATCTCCCTTACCACTGTAAAACATTTTTCCATCATGCCTTCAGTGTCAACGTGGTGACAGGCTTTGCTGCCTTGTTGAAAGCCCGCGATTTTAAAAAGTTCAAGAAAATAATTCTGATGACAATATCCTTTATCCTGGCGTTTGCATTGTTGTTGTTCTGCTCGTTAAGTTTTGTAATACTGGCGTTTGCTGATTTACATTGCTGCCTAATAACAATGTTTAAAACAATGTAACTGCTCATTCGGGGCCCCGTAGCTCCGGAATTCTGAGTTAAGGTGCAAAACTACAGCACGGTTGCTGTCCATAGACACCATCCGCACCATCGCACACCAAATATTAAGGGAGGAGATGTAGGAACAAAAATCGTGAAAGTTGGCCACGGTAGACGACGATGATGACTTACACTACCGAAGACTTTTATTGGGATAGTAAACACTATTACTTAAAACACATGCATAATTTCATATGTCCATCAAATTGTGTTTTATGTAAAATTTTAACCGTATTGGTGTTTTATATGTGTACTATTACGTATTTCAGCACTTCCACTGTATTTTCATGCTTTGTAACCATGTCCATGATTTTTTATAAAATAGGTTCCAGCCCATGCACTCCCTCTCATATGCAAAAAGTATCCGAAAGCATTGGAAGAGACTGGAAACGGCTGGGAAGACAATTAAATCATGAAGAAGCCGTACTGGAAGATATTGAAGATAAATACCGGACGTATGGATTTCAAGAAATGGCATATCAGGTGATGATAATATGGCAGCAAATTATAGGAAAAGAAGCTACTTGTTGTTTGCTTGAAGATCACATCGAAGCCATTGGTCGGACTGATATCACGTAAGTAAATATGAGTCAATAGCTCCATTCTTCTCTTCAGCTAGACCGTTATTTAGATTGTCAAATTCGCTTCTAATGTAGTTTAGTTTCCGGGTTTAAGTTAACAGGGCTTCGTTACCAGGAATTAGTGTGAAAATTATTAACACAGCCAAGAATTTATTGCGTGGATATTCTATAAAGAAATGCTAGTGAATGGCATTACTCTTCTATGTCCTTACGCATATGCAGGAAATGGAACGAGGAGAATTGGAAAGGATAAATACCCAATTTGAAGAATTTGTGTAGGGAATTATGAGGAATTTTTAAAAAGACTCAGTTTTCATGTGATGAGGGGTGAGTGAGCACATCTGTCGGTGTAAAGGTGTAAGAAGGCACTGATGGATTGAGCCTAGACAGTAGTTTAATACAGGTTGTCCCACAGAAATTGTTCCAAGCTATTTGACCACAAACGAGCGAACCGTTTGAATTGGTGGCAAAAGTATTATTAGAAAATCCTACGCGAAGATTTAAAATCAGTAACATTCCGGGGATAAAAAGGATTAAGGCTTGTTTTTTTGGTAGGCTGGAGATTCTTTTACACGTATTAGTGCGACGCTGATGGCTTACATGACTTTTTCTAATATCTATTCCTTTAGGGCTTTTAAGTTTTTTAGGACTTATAATCCGTACTTTATATGCTTAAGCGTTTTTTAATACTTTTTAATACCTAGGTGCCAGCCATGGCTCCACTCATGATTGTTGTGTTGCCGTTCAAGTCCTTTTAGACCTAACACACAATCATTAGTCAAACTGGGTAAGAGAGGGTCTTGTCTGTAATGTAGAGGACCAACAGTCCAAAGAAGCACTAAGCTTACATGAAACAAAATGTGGTCATTCAAATTATTAGATTTCCTTTTATTTGAAAAATGTTTACACATTTGATGAGAAACACATTGTGATCCAATGCAAAATTTTTATATTGTGTGGGTACTCAGATTAAAATATGTGTATTTTTGGAAGTGATATACTGTTTTCTTTCTTTCTTTTTGCCTCTTGTTCGTCTTGCTTTGGTTTTGTGCGTTGACCCCTTCACTGCCAGTACCTTTAAGCGTACAAACGTCAGTAAGACAATTTAATCTCTCATTGCCTTGGAGCTCATGGCCCTAACCCATTCAGCTGTTCCCTGCTAGCTTCAATTGGGTTCCCCTGAATTTTAATTATTAGTTTTGTTTTTTGTGTGTTTGCATAGGCTTACTTTAATGTCACAGAAGGTATTACTAATCAATTCTTTAAAAAAGAGCAGCAACGTTACGACTTTGTTTTTTTTATATACTCCATCATATTGCTGGGAAGTACGTTAGCAGGTGTTGCCTAGAACAGTAACACGAATCAGTCTAACACCCTGTTAGCTAGGAGACCAAGACTCTACACCACTTGGCTGTGCTTTCATCACTTTTTTTCCAAATGCTTGTAAAGCTCTTTTTCATTCTTGAACTTGATTTTTTTCGTGTTTTTGCATGGGCACACATCTGACACTGAAAGCACTTAATATTGCTTTGGCTTGGTTCACTGAGTACAAACAGGAGGGGCATGAAGAAGATCTCTAACACACTCAATTCTACCCCTTGTTCTACCGTTCGCACCGAGTCCTGACCCCACGCGGCCAGTTGCGAACTAGTGTTCGGTTTTGCTGTTGGGGAAAACGTACATTTAGAATTAGGCTGTGTATGTTTTCACCGAATAAACATGCGTGAAAATTATTCCTTGTACCGCGAATAGTCCAAACGTGTATTTATTCCGCAACCAGTAGCGTT
This sequence comes from Lithobius niger, assembly GCA_023313725.1. Lineage (NCBI taxonomy): Eukaryota > Metazoa > Arthropoda > Chilopoda > Lithobiomorpha > Lithobiidae > Lithobius > Lithobius niger. The sequence goes on from JAHWFP010172819.1 coordinate 135,563, forward strand.
TAAATTGCTTTAAAGTGAGGAACGCACATTCTTTCTCCAGCTAAGGCCGACTGATGTAGAAATTACGTAAGAAATTGCTACTGTCTTAAAGACCAGCTACTTCCTGCAGTTTTTGGAATTAATGACTCGTTGAACGCTGTTTCACTTCCCGTAATGTTAAAACTAAGGTATGGGTTTTTAAAGTATTTGTGAGGCCACTCCTGGAGTAAGCTGCCCGGTTTGGTCGCCTTCTCTCCTGGAAGATATCGACAGGTTGAATTGGTTCAAACCAAATTTACTCAAAAACTTCCTGGCATGTGGAACCTCTCTTACGACATGAGATTAACTCGTGTGATGCTCGAGTCCCTAGGATTGCGTAGGCTTCGAGCTGACCTTCTTTTGACCTTCAAGATCGTCAGAGGTTTTCTGCAAGTGAACATGCCGTTCTTTAACCCTTGCCCTTACTTGGCAACAAGAGGTCACTCGCTCGAATTGGCTACCCAAGCATCGAGGTAGCTTCTCGACTAAGGTCTTTTGGTGTGAGAGTAATCCATCCATGGAACTCTCTGTCTGAGGAGGCTGTAAAGGCGCATTCTGTCGATCATTTAAAATGCTTGTTGACCAAAATTTGCCTTCGCAAATTCTTGAGGAGGCCAGAATTTATTGCCCAGGTTTAACATTTTAATTTTAATGACTCGAACTAGTGCAAGGGGTTCACCCCTTTGAGATCCAACCACTCTGTGGTTAAAATTTGTTATTATAATAATTATCTCTCACTGAGAGACCTGTTCAGTGTTCATGCACATGCCAGTAACATTGATCGTAGATAAAATTTTGGCAATGTTAAGTTAACTGGCTTAGAGCCAGAATGCCAAATCTACAGCTCCTCTCCCAGACGACCTTGTGACAAGTGGTTGAATACAAGGCGAGAGTTAAACATGGATACTCCCACGTCCTAGGGACGTTTATGTATTAATAAGCTCCTGTACAAATGTTGCTTTTGCTTTCCTTGGGATAATGAGTGTGTTTTTAATTTTATTGCTGTTAATGGGGAAATTGATCGTGTTTTTGTCTTCTTGGTTTGACTTAAGGCATAAAGCATCTTGTTGATCCTCTTGGTTTGGCTTAGAACAAAGTATGGTAACATGGATATAAGAGTGACTTCAGTGACTTTTGCAGTCGGCAAAACATTTTCTCACGTGTCATGTTCCCATTTTACAGTGTGTGCTCTCATGGGCCAATTTCCACTTCAAGCAGTAACACTCCTTGGAAGTCTCTCAGTGGTAAGTGTGCATATTCCATGTATAACGGCAGTGGTATTTGTTTTCTTATTATAAAACTAACTGTTTTGCATCATTAGACGACTTTGGCACGGCACCACTAAGGAAAAGTACTGCACACTGTGAACTTTGTGTTGGGGTGGGGGGGGGGGGGACCTGAAACACGTGAGCAAGCACATCCCAGTAAAAACTGGGCTGCACGAGTTTATTACAACAGTGTTTGTCCCCTCTTTCCCTGCTCCTCTATAACCAATGCAACTTCGCCCACTCTTTTGCCACTAGTATGAAATTTAATCCACTTATTGTAATTTTATGGATGGCGCCAGCAACTATCAAGTGGAAAGCATCATTTACAAAAGGGTCAGCATACGATTACTTAGTTACCGATACAGTACTTTAATGAAATGCTAATTGTTGAAAGGCCTTTCCGAATAACACTATTTTGCAACCACATTCCTGGGTAGTTAATTAGCGTCAAAGATTGAGAGGCTCCCTTTCATCTACAAACTGGACTCGGTTATCAGTATCAAATTAAATAATTGTCCAAACAAATCATTCCTTCACCTAATACGTTCAAACCAAACTTAAGCTGCACTTTGCTACAGTTGCCAAGTAGCAAACAAGTAGCGGTGTTTGTATTTCTGTAGTGCTAACGAGTCTCTATCAGATCGTTTGTGTGGTAATAATCACTAAATAGTGACGTCAAATTAGCAACAGCAAGGCCAATGTCAATTTATCATAACCTTGACTGTACACTAAATAGTAATTTCTATTAAAACTGTGTAAAGTTTTGGCGCATTTTCTGGCAAAAAGGATATCAAAATATTCCCCCGTGCTTACTAAATAAATAAAGGCGGACATTTTGTGCCGTCATTAAACTTAAAACAGCCAGAAATTATTTTCAAAAATAGTGAAGCAAAATCAAAATAAACGGTGATAAAATATGTAAAACTTGCACATGTTGAATTTGGAGATTTATTGACAACACACATGTTGTAAACACAGCATATAACGGAATACATGAAACAAAAAGCTTAAAATAAAATGTTGACACTGCAACCTTCATTTAAAATACCGTGGATGAATAATTAAACAAACGGAAAATATAACAAAAAAAATAAGCTAGGGCCGTCGTCACTTCCATTGTCGACATAATGTAGCGGGCTCCGCTTTCTTTACTGTTTGGTTGGTTGGGCTGAAAAAAAAAAGGTCGGCCTTTGAAAGAAGTGATATACAAGGGAAAAGCCGGCATGGTCGCTATCTATGTAGCTGGAGAGTTCATGAAAACGTTATTGATGCATCTTTCTAGGAATGGTGGACACTCACCCTTTAACTTTTAGGTTTTGTTTATCATTAAACGAAACTGGTCGCTACCAAACCAATAAAATTTCAAGATTTGCCTTGTAATTTCTAAACAATAAGAGACAAATGCTTGGGGTTTGCACCAATGGAAATCTGGTGAAAAACCTTCAAAATGGTGTATTCAAATGTCAAAATCGGTCAACAAGAAGTAAAAATATCTTCAGTTTGGTTCATTACCGATCTATCTGGATTGTATCTACCGAGCCCGATTTTTATACCGATATTGCAAATGTCGGTAAGGAATTACGTGAGGCATTCTGAATCGGTAATCGGGATCGGCCCAGCCTTACAAAATATGCTTTTAGGTCCTTACAGTTAACAGACTCATGTCTGCTAGTGAGGCCGCCGCTTTACCATCAACAATCAATCTTTTAGCAATCGGTTGCCTTTAACAATTAGGAACGGCCTCACTGTCTCGTTGTTGTTTGGATTTTGGCTCTTGGCTATTGGTCCATTTTGTCACCCTGATGGTTCCTTAACCCCAAGTCCGTTTCCGGATTTTTCTTTTGATAAACGTTATCCAGGCACCCGTGCTATTGAATGCGAAGTGTGGTTTGGATAGTCCTTGTGGTTTTCACGTGATGCACGGTCTAAGATTACATTGGAGTTTGATCATAGCGGAGCTTCGCTCAGCCTTTAATCTCGCTCCGCTCCTAGTATGGGCCCAGTTAGTTAAAACAAAGTTGAAAGAGCAAAACAGTCATACTATCAAAAGAAATTCAATGACTGTTTAAATGATAAAAGAAAAATTTGGAAAATCTCTAAGAGGAAATGATCCCATGATTTCTCCTGGTCACTCGTAGATAACCTTCACTGAATCATGTTTCACTGAATCATGTTTAATGCTCGTAGTGTGTTTTGGAACATTGGTAGTTTTGTGGATCTGATTCATAGTGGTCAATACGACCTTATTTTTGTTGAATCCTGGCTGGTTCCAGGTTTTGCTGATGCTATATTGATATGTTGGGGGTCCGATCTTACACTGCTCTTAGGCGGGACAGGAGTGGGAGGAGGGGGGGGGGTGGCCTTCTTATAATGTGCCGATCTTCCATCCCACTAGCTGTGATTGAAGTGCATGATACTCTAAAGGGAATTGTAGTGTCAGTGCCGCAGTGTAAACTTACTTTTATTCTTTGTTATCTGACTGATAGCTCTTGCAACCCTGACGTACTTAATCTTTGTTCTTTCATTGAACGCTCGGTTAACCCAGGGCATTCTATTATTGTGCTGGGGAATTTCGATCTGTCCTCTGTAAATTGAGGTCTTCATACTGCTGCAGACTGCCACCATCGTTATTTTCTCGAACTTTTTACACCTCTAGGCCTTTCTCAGTTGGTTGACCAACCGAACACGGGGTTAAAAATTTTGGACCTGATTTTCACCAACGACTTATGTCTCGTCTACAACTTATCGGTGGGTGATCATTTTGGTAATAGCAACCATTGTGTTGTTCTTTTTTCGGTAAATCTGGCGTCTGTGGATGGTGGTTTGCCCTCCCACCATTCTCGCTCCCTTCGGGGTAAAATTGACTTCGCCAGCCTTAAATCCTCGCTTTCTTTGGTTGAGTGGGACAGCCTGATATTCGATTCCCATCTTAACATTGAGGATGCCTGGTTATGTTTTTGCGCTATCTTGTCTGGCCACATTTTATATTTTAGATCCCCCTCTCGCACACCAATTTCTGCAACTCCACGTCTGCCTCGGCACTTAGCCAGATTGCGCAATAAAAAACTCACGCTTTGGAAACGCCTCAAATTAAATCCTTGTTGTGAAAATAAATCTGCCTATAACATTGCACGTAAGCAGTTCTCCCTTGCTACAGAGACATGGTACTCTGAAAGGGATGCGAAGATTATTCGTGAGGGAAATTTGTCTGCCCTCTTTAGGCACTATCGCAGAGTTACTTCTTCTTCACGGTCACTCCCTCCACTTAAGGTGGGTTCCTGTTTTCTTACCGACAATCTCTGCAAGACAGAGACCCTGGGGGAGAGACCCTTGCCGCAAAATTCATCTTTGATAATGGTGACCTTACTCGGCCGGCTGACGTCCTCAATGAACTCTCTTCCTATTGCTCGACGGTCCCCTTCACTCTCTAAGACACTTTATATGCAGTTAACAGACTAAATCCTAATAAAGCCGTTGGTCCAGATGGCTTTTCGGCCTTCTCTCATTAAAAGCCTCATTTTGGAAATTGGTTACCTTCTTATCAAATCTTCACATTTTCCTTTTCACAGGGTGCTTTACCCTTGGCCTGGCGTCAGGCTAATATTATCCTTGTTTTTAAGAACGGTTCTGAAAACGACCCTTCCAACTATAGGCCTATTGCTCTTACTTGTACTGCTTGTATAATTATGGAGTCGATAATCCGTGATAAACTCATTGTGTTCTTTTAGAAAAATTCCGTGATTGGCGACGACCAGTTCGGCTTTATGCCAAAGAGATTCTCCACACACCAGCTCCTTCTCGTTCTTAACCGCTGGTCAAGTGCCTTGGACCTGGTCATCCATACTGACCCAACTCAGAATATTTCGACTTTAAAAAAGCCTTTGAATCTGTTGTTCACAGAAAGCTACTACTAAAGGTTTCTACCTGTGGTGCTGCAGGTGATCTCGAGAAGTGGATTGCCGCCTTCCTTCGGAACCGTACCTGCGGTTCCAAATTGAAAATGTGTTCTCTTCACCACGTGCAGTACCATGTGGGGTCTCCCAGGGATCTGTCCTGGGCCCACTTCTGTTTGTAATTTACATCATTAAAATCGCATGATGTGCGTGTGGGCGTGGGTGTATGCATTTTTGTACCTCTACTCCTCTGGAACCAATACACCTACAAAGATGGGAATAGGACCAAACGAAAGATAATTAAATTGCGCTTTGGTTAGTCCTATTTTCATCACTGTTACTTGATATTATGACCTCAAATACGCGAAAGAACCTGAAAAAATAACGTAAAAGTTTTTTTATTTATCCTCATTGTGTTTGTTCATGACGTCATAGTTTGTTCACGCAAACTTTCTCCAGCGAAGCGAGATGACGCCAATGGAGGTATTAGTTGTGTACTAGGATGATCTGGGAAAGGATGCACACAAAAAATAACCTAAAAGGATTACGTATTTTACATCATACTACATATAGATCTTAAAATTGGTTTCATATCAACTACTTGATGCATGGAAAAATAAGACCCATAGATATGGTTTTAAAAGGGTGTCAAACATTCGTGTTTTTGAAGCACGGAGATGCATGGATTGAGCGAGAAAAGCGAGAGATTTCCACGTAAACTAAACCTTTTCAATGTGTATTTCGTGTTGCTCTGTTAATATTTTCTGTCTCACTGTAGTAGATTACATATGGAGAAATAGAAGTACAAACGTAGAAACAAACAAATCGTTTGTTTTGAATGATGTAGGTGAAATGCAGACGTGGTGAGGAATGTGATGAACTAACTGTGAGCAATAATTGCTAATAGTTTGCGTCGAAATAATTGGCGGAGCGAGCGAGCGAAGCGTAGCCTATAACGGACACAAAATTGCAAAATGTTGGTCCGTTGGTCTGTTGGTCCGTTGGTTGCACTTTTTCAGTCTGGGTGGAGCCCAAACGAAAGGTCGGATTGAAATGAAATTTTGCACAACGCTTTATACCCCCAAAAATATTGCTGAGCCAAAATTTGACATAAATCGAACAATTATTACTGTAGAAATTTAAAATTTTTCGAATTTATATCTAACACTCACCATTGTAAATTTGAAGTCGTGAATAGTTAAGGAATTCCGACGAAGCATACACCATGCTAATGGTAGTCAAGTGAACTTTAAAAAACACGGCCAATTAAATTTTGGTTGCTTCTTTCTAGCTAATAATCTTTTTCTACGTAACTCAACGAAATAATAACATTTGATGCTTGCATTTAACCACTACAGTAACAAACGCAACCATAAAAACAAAAGGTTATTCCATTAACGACACTTACGTTAGTTTCATTTGAAAAAAGAATGCTTTGAAGATTATTCAATTCAACATGGCAACGAAAGTGACGTCTACACTAGCGTTGGGAATGCCGAATATGAAACCTGAAATCGTCGTATCAAGGCCAAGCGGTATTATAAAACGATATTGACATCAGACGAAACACGAAAGCACGAAACACGAAGCAATAATACGCCCGCCTCTCTCAATTCCTGGTTGCCACGGTAATGTGAAAACTCGAAACCAAAACCATGTTGCATCGCGTAAAGGAATAGGCTTAATCTCGAACCACTGTTGTAAGCTGCTACTAACGAAAGTAAATCGGAGATAAATATTAGGCCTAAACGCTAAAAATTAGGCCTAAAACCTAAAACTAGGTCTAAAAGCTAACACATTTTAAACCTAAATTGTGATGGGTATTTCTTTCAGATTATATAATAGAGATCGCTGTTGCAGTCATAGAGTTAAGAAATAATATATTATCTTGCATTGCGTGATAGAGGTGTGCCAGCTCAACATTTTCGTTGGTGGAGCTGTCAAATATTATACCAAAGCTGTGTTGTGAACCTTTTGAATCTTCTGACTATTGTTAAAAACAATCGTACTGATGATTGTTTGGCTTGCAGTTAAACTCCTTATTACGTGCTGTTTTATTTTTACTCGCGGCGATGGCCCACGTCTTCAGTGTTGGCTGTGAAAAGGAGGCTACAAATAACTAAAAAAAAAACTAAATGCTGGTGCAAACGAAAGCTTGTTAACGTAAATTTTACACCTAACATAGGCCTACATTAAGAATAAAAGGCTAAAATAAGAAAAAGAACAGCAGAGAACAGCAGTACGTCACACCAAAAGGCAAACAGCTTAACAAAGCCCATTAAGTATTGCACCCAAATTTTTAAGAATTATGAACAAATGTGGTATCGCCTTTAAAATAAAAACTAAATATAAGTTTGAAATGAAGATCCGTTCGCTCCGCCTACAATAGGCCCAAAGCCTGTTTCCTAGTCAGTACATCGATTTTGTGATGCTCTTGGAATCAAAGAAATTACATGAACCATGGATCGACGCCAATGGAGTCAGCGGAGCGAATCATGTGGCTAGGCTATATTTAACGATATGTTCTTAGATTGCCCGAACTTCTTCGGTTATAAATTTGCTGACGACTTGAAGGTAGGAGTTGAACTTCTTTCGTCTGGAAAGTCTCCGGATCTCGAGTCCCAGATAAATACTATCGAGCTTTGGTCCAAATGCTGGCAACTTCCTCTCTAAGTAAATAAATGTCACTCTTTTCACGTTGGTGCTCGAAACTTAGTGACCCACTACACTCTTGATCATTAAATTCGCTCTTTTTTATGATATTGTGAAAGACCTGAGGATTTCGTTTACTAATTATCTCAAAGTCACCACCCATTGCCATCAGATCTGTTCATCTGCATATCGTCGTTAGGCTGTTGTTGAAAGGTGCTTCAAATCGGGAAATAATGCAACACGTGTGTGCGCATTTCAAGTTTTTGTCCGACCAATCCTAGAATATGCAACTCCTGTTTGGTAGCCTTTCCTTCTTGGTGATATTAACTCGACTGAAGCTGTCCACAGGCGCTTCAAAAAGATGCTCCCAGGCATTTGTGATAAACCTTACCGTGTTCGTCTCGACCTTCTTGGACTCGAATTACTCGAATTTCGAAGGATGAAATTCGACCTTATCTCGACTTATCAGATACTCCACCAGCAACTTGACGTCATTTTACCTCTTTTCGATCTTTCCCAGACCATTGCCCGTACCAGAGGACATAACTAGAAACTTTCCAGGACTGTTTAACAATTTAACTAAAATTTTTCAGAAACTGTACGAAACATTAAAAATAATAGGAATAAAAAAGAAAATTAGAAAAAAAAAAAGCTAAAACATAAAGGTATTAAATCTATGGAAGTTAGAAGCCCATCAATTGGAGAGAACTGTATTATTATTGAAAAAATGAAACTTGTGCTACTCAAGTAAGAAAGAAATGAAAGTAAGTAAGAGATGAAACTTACTTACGCTACTGTTTGCCCGTTCCTCATGCTTCACATTCTCCAACGCTTTTTCTGTCAGAGGATTTTTAACCCCTGGAATCCCTCATGGCTTCTGTCGTTGAAGCCCCTACTCTCTCTTGTTTCAAGGCTCGTTTTGGTGCTTGTATGGGGAAGTCCCCCTTTAGGTGCTGGTTTTGGGTAGATGGGTGTTTATGAGCTTTGCTCGTTACCGTCTGTTTTTTCTATTTCTTTTTCCGTACTGTATGGGATAGTAATTATTTAAAACATTGAAAAAATTAAAAATTTAATACGGCAGCCATGATTACTAAATTGATAGAGATTAAAATCGTAGAGATTTTAATAATTAAACACAAATACGCCTACTAAGACTAATTTTTTAAAAAATGTACAACAAGTGATTTAAATTATCATAGGCCAATATCTCTATTTCCTTTGACAAAATAAAAGAGAAATTTATTGTGAATAAGGTTATACATTCGTCAATACTAATAATTATTAAACAAAAATCAATTTAAATTTAGAAACTCATGGAACAATTGCAGCTCTAAAAGATTAATGATGAAATTGAAAAGCACTGAGTGAGGTAAATGTGTTGGAGCTGCTTATTGACCTAGAGAAAGCATTTGATACCATTAATTATACAGTTTTAGCAGAAAAATATAATAAGATGGGGTATGGCTATAATTTACAATAATATTAAAAGCTATACGAGTGACCGAAAGGCAGCAACAAATGTTGAAAATATAATAGCGATTTTGATAATTTAATGTACGTTTTATATGCCTCAAGGCTCAGCAATGGGACTGCTTTCATTGCTAATATATGTTAAAGATATCGAAATCGAATACGCAAATGCTATAAAAATGTAACAGTTCGCAGATGATATCATTATTATTTCGTTTGAAAATCAATACACAAAACATGATGAATTTGATAATAATGGAAAATGTTGTTCCGTAATGAGGTCTTTATCAATACTTGTAAAACACAATTTATGTATGTACATTCACCTTACCATAAAATTAATTAAAACAAAAATGTTTACATTCATAAAAATCAGTGTACTACTTACAATTGCATGATAGAATCATAGGTACTTATACTCTATAGTTCGCCGCATGGGATACAGAATATACAGGTGATTCATGAAGTACTAAAAAATAGGCCTATAAGACGTAGGCCTATGAAATTCAGGCCTATAAAATGTAGGCCTATAAAAACCTAATAAAATGATTATGTTCACACGATTACTCCAAGTTTTGTACAGAGCACCAGAGGTTATTGTACCAGTGGAAATCCCGTCATAAATGAATGGGGTAGCAGTTCCTGCCCCCCCCCCCCCCCACCACCCCCCAGGAAATAAAATGTGCTCAACTGGTACAGCACTGCACCTGGTGTAGCCAAGCTACAAGCCTAGTGAGCTCGTCTTATATTCTGCCTCATCAACTTTGTGCAACATTTTATTGTGAAACCAGGATTTGAACCCAGTAACCGAAAAGGTTTGAAATTCGTTGATATCTCAAACAGTATGCATGTATTGCCGTGTATTTGGATTGCCAAACCGAAAACCTTGCTAACCTCTAAACAATTTAGTCAAATTTAATGAATTTCTTGAAATCAGGGTTTGAACACATAATTAAAAAGGTTTGAAATGCGTTGATATTTTCAACATTAGCACTAAGATTAGTGCATCTGTAGTAGTGCAATATAGCTTGCTTGAGCTAGCCTAATAAACAACGTAACTGTCAGATTGAACACCGATATTTCGGATGTCGAAACTAAACATTCGATATTTCCTGGTTCGGAATGAAAGTTAGCCACATCTGCCTTAATTCAACACTAAAGTTTCGAAGTGTCCACCTTGTGCTGCAATGCAATGGCGAAGCCTTTGATCAAGATTTCGGCCAAATCCCTCAATCATATCCGGTGTAATTGTTTGACAGATCTCAACAATACATTGCCTTAGCTCCTGAATAGTCCCCGGGTGATGTAGTGCTGCTCCTAGCCTGTTCCTCAGATTGCCCCATACGAAAAAGTCAGGAGGGGTTAGATCAGGACTTCAGGGTGGCCATTTTACTACTCCGGCCCTACCAATCCACCTGCCACCAAAGGTCTGATCCAACCACTCCCGTTCATTGCATCCAAAGTGGGGAGGAGCCCCATCGTGTTGATACTATATGGTATTAAGATGGGCAAGCGATACTTCCTCCTCGATGGGTGGATTCAGCATTTAGTGGTCCATCAATGAAGAATGGACCTATCAACCGTGAACCCACAAACCTGCACCACACATTTGTGCTGGAATTAAGTTGGTGGTGTCCTTCAATTGTGTAATGTTGGTTTTTGATGCTGTATTCACGTGCGTTCTATTTGTTAGGTAATACGTGTAATGAAATATGGGCCTCGTCAGTCATTGCCAAACGGCGTAGAAATGTGGCATCACCATCAATGGTTTCAACAGCCCATTGTGCGAACTGTAGTCTTCTGTCATAGTCCTCCTCATCAATGTATTGTGGAGTGGCGGGTTTGTATCCGCCCCTGTTCTTCACGGATTCTATGGATGGCTGTTTGGTTGGTATTAAGATGCTGGGCAAGGTCTCGTTGTGATGTTCGAGGGGTTGCTTCGATAGATTCAATTACGGCAAGTGTACTTTCTTCATCTGTAGCCAAACGTGGACGACCACATGCTCCCCAGTCGTCTGCCACAGTCCATGTTGCCTTAAAGTTCCGCAACAAATTATTGACTGTGTTGTAATTGTCTCTATCTGAATGGCGGGCATGAAATTGGTCAATAACTGCTGCAATGGTTTAGAAGTTGGCTCCCTCCATGCCACAAAGCAGGACTAGTTCAATCCTCTCCTCAACTGTGTACTTCGGGGGCATGTCTCACAGGCCTACACGTTCCTACCTAACGTTCAACTTCCATGTTCAAAGAAGGTGGCTACGACGGAATTGTAGTATTACACGTACGACCTGACAAAACGTAGTTTGCCACAACACAATTACAAAACATCCCCGTCAAGTGCAGAGGGAGATACGCACAAGTAATTCAAGGGATGCACATAGCAAGCCTTTATTAGATTGAACAAAAGTTTTTGTTTCATGTGCTAATAAAATTAGGCACCCCTATAGTATAGGCCTACATTTTATAGGCCTACATTCATAGGCCTATTTTTCAGCACTTTCTGAATCACCCTGTATACAGAATGAAAGGGACAATTCCGTAAAGAACAATTCCGTACCCGTATTGAACGTTATTTTTAAATTTTTCACTAATGTGGTATGATGATCACTGGATCTCGCAATGACCGTCTTTGTTCAAAACTTATCTCATGGTCTAAGTCATTATTTGTACCGCTACATTGTCCAGAGCAATCTGAGGAGCGATTAGCCTTTGCTGTCCCAGTCTAACTTTCAGTGTTGGCCGGGAAGTTTACATTGAGCTTTGAAACTAGGTTAAGATCTTCTCATGTCAGTCTGGACAACGTAATGGTACAAAGAAATGACTTTGAACGCAAGACAAGTTGTCAATAAAGGCATTCAGTGCAAATTCCAAAGATCATTATAGAACGTAAGTGAACAATTTTAACAAAAACGCTCAATCCAGTTACAGAATTGTTCTACAAAAGCAGTTTTGGGTGCACTCCTTTTATTCTACTTATTCTTTGTATCCGAGTGGCGCACTACAGACTAGAAGTCCCTGTGGCTAGAATGTGATAAAATTATCGTAGTTGAAGAAGCCAGATACTTAGGTATAATTACTGACGAAAAATGGAGATTAAAACCAGGTTACCAGTATTATATTGAAATTATGTAAAATTATGCCTTAAGTCATAATTACCCTAAAATATGTTTAAAAAAATAAAACCAAACTAAATTTATATTGCATATGGATCGAGAGTATTTTGAGGTGTGGTATTCCATGGCCACGCAATGGAAACTCAACTTAAACATCAAAAAGTTCAAAATCACCTTTTTTCAAGTAAAATTGTGTTGATTCAACTAAAATCACTACAAAATTCATTAACAGAATTAGCTATTTGTCTTCATAAATTGCTTTTGAAATGGTAAATACGCAATTTATTTCTAGCTGTAATGCTAATTAGCAATGCGTATTTGTAAATTCATATTTCTACAATGCGTTGTTATATTTTCATTTGGTTTTTAAGACCTAAACTTCTGGGAGAGAAAATTTTTTCTGCCCACAAACAGCTGAATGCTTCTGCCGTCGCATGACTTTCGGGACCGTAAAGTATTACCGTGTTATGACAATGCCATGGTAACACTTGAAGGCCTCTTGGTATTACTCAAACTTGATATGAAAACGTTTTATTTACTGCTGTCCACAGGTCTCATCACACACAGAAAACGATTAACCCTTTTTTGTATCTTACAAATTGGATGAATAAAATAAAATGGATGAAACGTGTTTAATGCGATCCGATGTATCGAAAAGAGGGCATTAAAGCCAAACTGGCGCAGTGGCTCTAATGCAGATACTGCTGTACCTATTTCAAAGCTTATCTCTACACTGTTGTTATATTCTTGTAGCCTACAGAACCCGTTATTATCCATACGATGTCGCATTGTTTCCTTTCCGGGTGAAATTGCATACATATCAGGGATTGGAAGGGAATACAGGCTCAACAAAATAATTATTTAAGTAAACAAAAAAAATCGCTATAAAGAGTAATGTGGAGGAAAGAGGAAACTAAAGCTAATCACCGAAATTTCAAATAGTTTACTTGAAGCATTCAAGCATAACATGCTTGTATACTGATGGTCAGGGGATCTTGCATATTATTAAAAAATCTGAAGATGAAAGGGCACACCAGGGAGCCAAATTAAGTAGGGGGGGGGGGGGGCCCCCCCCCCAACAACATTTATCATGCATTGTCCAACATCTGCTTCATGGGCCACTGACATGTGAAAAACAACAACCTACATTAAGAGGTTTTATAACTAGTGATTCATAATTCTGACACCGTGTATAGACCAGACAGGCAGTGGCACACACACCGTTTTACTAGGGCTCATCAATTTCAATCATTTTGAAATTAGAGTAAAAATTACAACTGCGTGTTGCTGGAGGAAGTTAGAACTTGTTTACCAACCAGCAGTTACGGAATTGTCCAATTTGAAGTAAATCTGTCTGACGATTGCATCTCTAATTAGAGGAAAACGTTTCAAATTCATGCTGACTTGTTAAAAACACTTGGGGTACCATTGGGAAAAGCTTATGTCACTCCCCCAGACTTCCCCTTCCCTCCTCCCCCACCACGGGAGGGGTGCCGAGACCCTGTAGTACATTAGTGGGGAAGTCCTATAAACATGACTCGCTGGAACTGCGTAGGCTTAAATCTGACCTCAGGCTTACCTATTCCCTTTTACATGATCTTTGCAATGTTGATTGCAGCCGCTTCTTCCCCATTAACTTTGATTGTAGGACCAGGGGGCATCCATTTAAACTTACTGTCCAACCTAATGTGGGAGATTGTCGTAAGTTCTTCTTCTCACATCGTGTCGTTTAAGTGTGGAATGAACTGCCCACAGATGTGGTGACTTGGCCATCATTAGCATGTTTTAAATCTAGACTCGCAAAATGTGAGTTAACGAGGTATGTCAGGTAGGCCTAGCTATTTTTACTTTTTTACTTTTTACTTTTTTACTATTTTACTATTTAGCTATTTTTACTTTTTGTGTGTTTGTGGGTCTTTTTTCTTCCCCAACCTGCTTTTTATTGTTCTTAACTGTTCTTTGGGCAGGTGTTAGTGGTCACCCACGACCCTTCCTGTTCCCTTTGCAAGCTCTGGTGCATAAAATGTTTTCATTTTTTTAAGACATTTTCTTGCTTTAACTGCCTTTTGAACTAATTTTGCACTCAACAGACTTCGCAAATCAAAATTGGCAATAATTAATGAAAATAGTAAACAATGCTAAAATTGTGATGAAAGCAGTCATGCAGTTAAACTAGTTATTTTTATACATCTGATGAATACGGAGAATGGTGATTATAATGATTAAAGTCTGCGGCCAAATTTGTGATTCTAACAGGCCTTACGACTGAAGCCTATATTATAAGCCCAGTGTTTGATAAATTTGTACCCAAGGCAAAAGTGTGATAAGTGTCATAGTTGTTAGTTTCACTGGCAAGCAACGTACAGTCAAAGAATGTGAAAATTGGACGCTTCTGCATGAGCACCAAGAAGTGGTTGATCGGTTAGTCATACCACTCCAATCACTTAATACAGTAGTCGGTCATTTACAAATAACTTTAGTTGGATGGCTGGAGTTAAATGCACCATTAACAGTAGACACTAATGAATAAAACTGCTTAGACAGAAAGCCAACATTTTCTGTGGCAGTATATCACTATTGTCACTTAGCGGTAGCAAGAGTGGACTGATCACATTAGAATGTCCAACAGAAACACACCGGCCAACAGACAACATAATTCAGTATGTGAATATGACAATGTCCAAGTGTCTTTCGTACCCACGTGGAAAAAGGGTGATGTGATAACATGGGCTGGGCTTTCCCGTTAAACTAGTGTATCGCCTAGTACTGTATGTGATATGGTTATACGGGCATTTCAGCATCTGTGTATTATGTCATGTTAAAGTTTCATGTTGTTTAAAAAAAATATAACTTTCTATTTTTAGATGGAAAAAACATCACTGATGCAGACAAAGCTCTTTTCTTAGCGGATACTCAAAACCGACTTCGGCGGCTGTACAAGGAACTCGAAATGAAGGGCTTACCTTGGATGGGAGATTTATTGCTGAATTTGGATGAGTACTACGTGGATCTTACCATGCAGAGACAGGATAAACGAGGAAGAGATCTTCCAACAGCTTCAATAAAGATCGAGGAAATATTAGCGTGCAATGATAGTGAGGAAAGACCTACTAGAGTATTGATTGAAGGAGGCCCAGGCCTTGGGAAGTCCACACTTGCTGCCAAATTAGCTTACGACTGGGCTAATAATGAACCATACATGAAGCATTTTGATCTTGTGTTGTTACTTCCACTACGTCACTTTGTGGGAGATTTGGAAGAAACAGTTTCATGTGCAATGTCCGCTACCAAAAAGGATGGTAAATACCTTTGCAACATGTTGAATGACAAATCAAAGAACTTTCTGTTTATCCTGGATGGCTACGATGAAGCATCATTTGAAACAGAAACGTCAGTACTTCCACTTCTACAAAATGATGTCTTTTCTCACGTTTTTGTTGTAGTGACGTCACGACCTGGGAAATTTCCTTCTAAACGATGTACTTTGAAACCTGGTAGATCAGCCAGTGAAAGAAAGGGACTATTTGATAGCGCTGATTTTTCACCCACCTTTAGCTGCTTCATCGATAGAAGAGTTTGCATTAAGGGTTTTACCTCTGAACAACAAGATATGTTCATGAAAAAGCATTTGAGCAGTTACACTGAGGAAGAACAGTTGAAGGTTCGGTCAAAATTAGCTAAAATAATGGATAAAGAGTTTCTCAAGTGTCCTTTATTTCTTTTGATGTTGATTGTTGTTCTCACTAATAGTTCTGAAGAACATAAGCCATCAGTTACGATAACAGACATCTACAAAAAAGTCTTTGGTTTTGTTATCAGAAGATATTTCAGTAAAACTGGTGACTTACATAATGTTGACATAGACATATTTTCCTATGACAGCAAAGGAAAAGATTGTCTTCTATTAATAGCACAATTCGGTAATTTTGCACTACAGGCAATTCAGATGGACACACTATCTTTTACGTATTACGACATTACGAAACTTGAGAATTTTGATATCAGAATTTTGGATTTGGGTTTTTTAACGCCAAGTGTGTGCATGATGGGTTTCAGAGAAAGGTTATTCTATGAACCAGTGCACAAGTCACTTCTAGAGTTTGCAGCTGCATTTGCTGTATGGTTGTCCTTCAATAACAATGATGGAGTTAACTGGAAGGAGAAGGCCATTTCATTACGCCCTAGAATAGATCAATTCCAATCGAAACAGCTTTGCTTTTCATTTTTGGCTGGACTATTGGAAATGAAAGTGGTGGAACTGTATACTGTGATTTGTCCTTATGCTGTAGAGTATTCGACTCAATTTGGTTTACTTAGCTATACTTTATTAGAAACCTTAACTACGGATGAAGTTCTCAATTCTTTGAAGCCGTTTTTACCAATGGAGTGGTTAGCACCGTGGCCACCATTTGAGAATGGTTTTAGTACATCTCTGCAATTTGAGGCTGTGGTCCGATCAGGTACTCTTGAAGGGAGAATAAAACTCGTACAATGGGATATGCGTTATCCCGTACGTCTGCCTAATGATGTGGAACTGGAAACAGTCATTTGCGATATGCCTTTCACTTTTCAGAAAAATCAACTTCGAGTAAAAACTGTTCGTTGTAAAAATCTGTGGCTTACAGTTAGTCCATTGCTATCAAAAGTTGTTTTTCAGGTGGGTTTCTTGCATATTCTTGGAATTGTTTCTTTTCAACATATTTCCCTTGACTTCACTGTCATGCCAAATTGGTTTGATATTATAAACAAAACTGTGGCACTGAAAGATTTTAAAATATTGTGGCTTAAAACAACGAGCCGATTAAAAGATAAGAAATTTAAGTACCAGCTGTCAAAGATGGTAGAACTAATAGCACGTGACAAAATAAAGAGGCTGGCATTAATTCTTGATGACAATTACCCTCAGAAGGATGTGGATGCTCTGATCAAGTGTGCAGGAAAATCTTCTAACTTAGATACATTCATCCTTCGAAGCAATGGCATGCGATCTAGTTTTGCAGTAGATTTATATATCTTGTGTGATGGAGGTAGAAAGTCGTGGAAATGGTTACAACTAGAAGGAGTCAAAGTTGACGGCAGTCGTATTTTAGAAACTCCTGTACATATCCATCAGCTTGATCTTGGTTCATCTTGGGTGAGCCAACGTGCAGTGGCCAGCTTTCAGTGTAGTGTTTCCCCAGCCCTAACCATAAAGAGTTCATTAGTTGCTACTGCTTTTTCTGTATGGAATTTAGGTGAGTCATTGGAAGAACTGAATATTGTGTTGGAGCATTCATTCCTAGATGATGGATTGCAGATTGTTTTATCAAAGCATCAGAATTTGAAAGTGTTAGTTCTCACCATAGCTGTGAATGATGACACAGTTTACTCCCACTCTGCCACGGAACTGTTTACTGGTTCTCATATGCCTATTTGTCTCCATAGATTAGAAATATGGAAAGTTGAAGTGAACATTTTATTAGCTAAAGAAATAGTAGATAGTGTTACTAGGTCTCACGAAGTTCAGTTACACAGTTACGTAAAAAGTGATGGCAGGTACGAGAGTACATATCCAGTCACTCCAGTACATTCACCGATGAACTTGAAGTGTATTTTACTGAATACACCGTTAGTGCTTGAAAATGAGCAATCAGAAATGACATCATCTCAAAGGCAACATAAAGAACATTTCAGTTCTCTTGTTTTACGCATAAAGCAATGCCTGATTGCAAAATCTCTACATCAGTTGGAGATAGTGCATGTACCGCAGGTTTTATTTGCTACTCTGTCTGCTAGAGTGATTTCCTGGAGGACAGCATTTCCTCCAGAAGAAGGATTCAAGTTGGAACATGACCTTTGGGGCTCCAGACAACAGGACTCTGTTCAAAGTAAAGCAATGTTTGAAAGAAGTCCTGGGTTACTACATAGATTTACAATTACATATGAGCCATCACTTCAGATTTAGCTACTGCTGGCAGGCAGTACCATTTTAACAATATCATGCGAAAATAGAACCAGGATAGTCCTAAGCAAATAAAGCATCAGGTATATTTACTGCATCTTTTAGTACAAAATACGGCCCGTTTACTGTAACTAACGCATATGTTTGTTGTCGTTTTACCAAGGAGTTATAATTATACGTAAGGTAGTCATTTGGGCCAAGGCCAAATCTGTGATTGGGATAAACTAAACCAAGATATTTCTGTTTTAGTTAAATAAATTAACTTCCTGTTCAGGTATTGATGAACACAGAGTTACTCTGCTGTTTTAGAAAGACAAATTATTAGTCCGAGTTGTTATTAAGATTTTGGTATAAAAGGGCAGCATAATCACCATTTTGACAATCATAAACAGATCAATAACAGTAAAATGAAGTGAAGGGTAACTGAAGTCCGATAACATGGAATCAAATTGTGATTATAAATCTTTTTCATCTATGTAAATATTGTGCTTATAATATTGAAAAAAAAAACAATTCATAAAGAAAAGTATTTGTGTGTTTCTTGAGTTGTTGTGACCATGGTAGCAACGTGAAAGGATAACAATATTCATCTGTTATGACAATAAGTTTGTGGAATGAGCATATTGTTGAATTAACCACAAGTATGCATTACATACACGTATTACACTGGAACCTTTCCTCTTCATGTTACTATAGTGCCTATTCAGATGATACGGTTTTTATATATGTCATGAGAGGATTTTCATGCATTGCAATGAAATAGCTTGGTATTCTACTTGGTAATCCCTTATTGCTGGTAACTGAGAGAGTTTGTGTGAGAAGTGCCACGTTCACTTCACGTTCTTCAGTGTGTTCATATTCCTCAAATTGTACAGGACTCTTGACAGTCATCACTTGTGAACTTTTCTTGCCTGGGTAAACATTGGATGACTTCTGAATGGCTGGTACAGCTTGTAGCCCAGGAAGGTTTTGATCTTGCGCTGATCCGCAATCATCAGTTTTCGTTAATGTAGCTTTGGTGAAGAATTTCTTAGCTTACGACATGGGGCTTGTGGTATTTTCCTTAAAAGAACAATATCCCATTTCTCCATGCAGCTTCAGAGTGTTGGTTTTCTTTCCTTTCATTGTAAAGTGTCACCATGGCGTTTTGTTTCTCTTGCTTCCTCCAGCTGTCATTAATTAGGGGGAAGAATTTTCACCAACCCTTTAGCCGGCCACAGGTTTTTTTTTTAGAACCCTGGACAGATGCATGCCTGTTGCAGGTCTGGCAACTGTTTTCACTCGATCCTTGATGTATAAAGCTACAGAGTTATTTCAAGACTCTTCTTGGTCCCGTTTGTATGTTGTACAGCTGTGTATATTTCAGGGAGCTGCCTCAAAACATTTCCCCCAGTTTATGGATCGTTCTACTAAACTTCGTGTACCTCTGCTCGATGTTCACGCTTCATATTTTTCTAACAATCACCTTTTGTTGCCCTCTGGGGTACCTTTTGTGAAGGCTAGCATTGGTCTATTGTATCGGACCCTTTTGGATATCCTTTCACCTGATTGGTCAGTTGGGGTAGTGGAATTGTAAGCTATGGTTTAATGTTATTCCTCCTTGGATTGCTTTCCGAATTTTACTAGCAGCTTGGCACAATGTTGGTATTCAGTGACATCGTTTGCGTGGTGCTGTATCCTATCTGCCCTTTTACATTGTTGGTCACCAATTTCACGAGATGGACATATTTGTTATTAGGTTATTGTAGCTAGATATTTATTGTGTACAATTGTTTTGTTTTGTTGTTTTGTTTTGTTGTTTGTTTTGTTGTTTTGTTGTTTTGTTTTGTTGTCACGAGATGGACATATTTGTTATTAGGTTATTGTAGCTAGATATTTATTGTGTACAATTGTTTTGTTGCTGGGGGCTGGTGACCCAATGGGTTAAGCTCTGTAAATAAATCAAACAACAACAACAACAACACGAGATGTGTGTCCTGCCTGTAATGGCTCTGGTTCATTGCGGCATTGTTATGCAGATTGTCTTTCCATTGAACGTTTGCTGGCTTACATTGTTGATTGTCTTTCACACATTGTTTTAAGTGTCTCATGTCTGATTTGGCTTTGACAGTAAATGCTTTCCAAGTGTTCAAACTGCCTTACAATCCGAACCATAAGCAAAGGAGGGTGTAGACAGGGAAATCGTTGGGCCTCAACATCTATTTTACAAATTCGGCAACATAAATCATGGTGGTTTTATTGTTTCCTAAGGTCTTTGTCCTCCTCCCCGACCGCCTTCCCCACTACGGCTAAGTCCACGACTGCTGGGTAGAAAGGCTTGGTAATCAGATCTTTATTCACACAGACGATTCGCCCGGACTGCCGGAAGAATAATTTTTTTCACTATTTTTTTTGCGGGCGTCAACAGCCTGTGTGTTCTGATCATTTGTCGTATGTTATGCATTGAGTTTCCGACAATTCTGACTGGCGACTGACTTCATGAAGGCTATCGTTCCACGCGAAGTATTTTTCCCCCCTCCCTTCCCCCACCCAAGTTTTGACTGCGCCCACCTGGAGTTTCATTCTTCGTGTCGCATTGCAATTATTAAGTAGCGCCGTGTATTAATTAATTAACTGTGAATACACAGTACAATTTTTAGGACTTGAATAAGAAAATTTGTTTGTATAACTCACAGTGAACACGCACTCGCGAAGTTATCCAGGATGATCAAGCCATTTATTGCCAACGAGAAAAGTAAGCTTAATTACTTAATTAAACCAATCACTTGAATACCAACAATAATTACCTAAAGGCAAGTTGCCACCAAATTAACGTTGCAGCATCTAGCCCTATCGAGTTCTCTCTCGCAGCAAGCAAAGGAATGTGCACAAAGCAAAACTTTTAAATGCAACAAACAAGCCACGTGATTCCTTAATTATTGGTACGCCCTCGTGCACCTGGAAACAAGTTGTAAAGATTAACGACATTAGTATCACTAGATGGCGCCAGGAGATTTTCTTTATATTTTTCCGTAGCACCATCTAGTGACATAGTAGTATCGTTAATCTTTATAGCTTGCTCCCAGGTGCACGAGGGCGTATCAAATTTTTATTCAATAATTCAGAAGGAACTTGGCTTGTGTGTTGTGTTTAAAGATATTTCTTTCTGCATTCCTCTGCTTGTTGCGAGCAAGCGCTAGAGAGAACTATAAGCGCTCGATGGTGCTAGATGCTCCAAACTTTCGTTTGGTGGCAACCAGACTTTAAATGCGCATCAGCCTACCATATGAAAGTCTGCAACATCTAGCCCTATCTAGTTCTCTCTAGCACTTGCTCGCAGCAAGCAAAGGAATGCACAAAGCAATACCTTTTAACACAACAAGCAATTAGCCACAGGCTTCGTTAATTATTGAGTAAAAATTCGGGACGTCCTCGGGCAACTGGGAGTAAGCTGTAAAGATTAACGATATTAATGTCACTAGATGGCCCTAGGGTATTTTTTTGATATTCTACCGAAGCGCCATCTAGTGGCATTAATATCGTTAATCGTTACAGCTTGCTTCCAGGTGCACGATGACGTACCACATTTTTACTCAATAATTCAGAAGGAATGCGACTTGTTGGTTGTGTTGCGGCATCGTTATGCAGATTGTCTTTCCAGTGAACCTTTGCTGACTTACATTGTTGATTGCCTTTCACACAATGTTTTAAGTGTCGAATGTTTGATTTGGCTTTGACAGTAAATTTTTTCCAAGTGTTTTCTCTTCAACCATAGCCTTTGCAAACTGCCTTGCAATCCGAACCATAAGCAAACCATAAGCCAGGCGTGTACGATTGGCCCAAATTCTGGCCCATGGCCCATAACAGCTGTTCTGCACCTGGAGTTCGAACCAATGAACCGATGCTCAAGTTCTATAGTTTAAAACGTAGGTATGAAAAAGGCTAAAAGCCTTTTTGAACGCGATTTTAAACTTATTTTTCAATGATTGAGGTAGGAGCACTACCTGGAAGAAGAAGGCCCTTTCACTACGACCAGTGGTAGATCAGTACAAGTCGAAGGAACTTTGTTTTCCATTTCTGGCTGGACTTATGGGAAAGCAAGCTGCAACTTTGTACACTTTGCTTTGTCCCTACGCAGCAGAGTATGCATCTGACTTTGGTGTGCTTACTCATAGAATATTACAAACATGTATTGCAGATAATGTTCTTCATGCTCTGAAGCCATTCCTACCGAGTGAGTGGTTAGTACTATGGTCAAAACATGATAATGAATTTAGCATATCTCATCAGCATGAAGCTTTGGTTCGATTTGGTGTTCTTGAAGATAAAATAAAATTAATAAAATGGGACATGCATTACCCCAGTATGAAATGCCAAACCCCAAACTTCTCTAACCTAACCTAACTGACAATAACAACAAAACCACACAAAACCACACGAAATTGACAATAACAACCCGCCTATCGGAACTGTTTACGAAAAAAAAAAATATAAGGTGCCCTGCCGGCCCTGCGAGCGAACGCAAACACCCTATAAATGTACGGATTGTGGCGCTACAAATCTACTGTTTTAAGTCGTTTTAACACATTTCCGCGCTCTAAAACCAACTGTCTCTGTATTTAGGAAGGTGTTGGAGCCCTATGGAATCATTATCGTAAGGATACCAAGGACCACAGTAGCGGTCCTTATGTAAGCCTCAGCATGAACTTCCATGTTAAACGCTAAACTTTGAACTCCTATAGTCTCACCCAGAATTGACATAGACTAACGAAATTCTGTATTTGGGGTCGTGTCGTAACTATTTCACTGCAGCATGGCCATTTCTTGTTGTTGTTGTTGTTCTTGTTCTTGTTGTACGGACTCTTTGCTCTCACCTGGAAATCGAACCACTGAACCGATTTTCAAGTTCTATAGCTTAAAACGTAGGTATGGACAAGGCCGAGGGCCTTTCGCAGGCTATTTTAATGTAACTACAATATTCTTGACACGGAAAGCCAAATGGGCTAGAACTTTTGCTCTCACCTACAGAGCAAAAGTTCTAGCCCATTTGGCTTTCCGTGTCAAGAATATTGTAGTTACATTAAAATAGCCTGCGAAAGGCCCTCGGCCTTGTCCATACCTACGTTTTAAGCTATAGAACTTGAAAATCTGTCCAATGACCGATTGTTGTTGTTGTTATTCTTGTTGTTGTTGTTGGGACTCTTTGTACTGCATTTGGTCCATACCTGGAGATCGAATCAAAGAACGGATTTTCAATTTGTATAGCTTAAAATGTAGATATTAACACCGACCAGGGCCTTTTGTGACTGCAGTATTCTCGTCAGCAGAGCAATTATTATTGCAGAGCACTGGGCAGAAATCAAATATGTTGTTGTTCGGACTCTTTGCCCTCACCTGGAGATCGAACTACTGAACCGATTTTCAAGTTCTATAGCTTAAAACCTAGGTATGGACAAGGCCTAGGGCCTTTAGCAGGCTATTCAACAAGAAACAAGAAAAAAAAATAATGGATATTAGTATTAAAAATGCTTAAGCGTATAAAATACGGATGTAAGCCTTAAACAACTTAAAAGCCCTAAAGGAACAGATATTATAAAAAGACATGTGAGCCATCAGCGTCGCACTAATACGTGTAAAAGAAGCTCCAGCTTGTTTTTTTTTGGGTCGCTGGAGATTCTTTTACACGTATTAGTGCGACGCTGATGGCTTACATGTCTTTTTCTATCATCTGTTCCTTTAGGGCTTTTAGTTTTTTTGGGTTACATCCGTATGTTATACGCTTAAGCGTTTTTAATACTAATCGAGTACGTGCCTAATGTAAACTTTAGCCCAATAGAGATCTTTGTCTTTCGTCTATGAAAATAATAATGTTGCAATTTTTTGCGTAAGCAGTTTATGTATTTCGTTATGAAATTCTTGTTAAAATCTGCAATAGTTATTTTTTTAATTAAATATTCAGTAAAGCAGTGCAGCGTACTTGTTTACCGGAAGTAGAACCGGAAATGAGCGGTTTAGGGACTCTGCTGTTTTACGTAAAAACAGCGGTTTTCTTAGCAGTTTCAAGCACAAACGTGTTCTTAACGAAGCTGTATCTCAACTGGCCTTCGGTTACCGTACCAAGCTTTAGTTGTCTACGGAGTTGCTGTCAAGGTACCTCGACGGCTACAC
Organism: Lithobius niger; assembly: GCA_023313725.1. Lineage (NCBI taxonomy): Eukaryota > Metazoa > Arthropoda > Chilopoda > Lithobiomorpha > Lithobiidae > Lithobius > Lithobius niger. The sequence goes on from JAHWFP010172819.1 coordinate 160,066, forward strand.
GCAAAGCCTAAATGAGTCTCTAAACCAGCTAATCTGGAAATATTGCCCTAAAGAAAATTTCGTAGACTCAGATATTGTTTGTTTAGCTACAGCTCAACCAGTGTGTCATTATAACGATGGGGCTTCAGCAATACACAAAGTTTTGGCAGGCATGAACATATCTGCTGGGGGATATCACAGATTTTGCTTTGAAACGGCACGATGCTGTTAGAGTGTACCATGCTGACAGAAAGTCTGGTAAGACCACCAAAAAGAAAAGGAAACGAATGAGATCGATAAAAAAAAGATTTAATGACAATAAGAACGAACAAGAAGGCCATGTGTATGGCCGAGGTGACTTTTAAGTCTACTTTTCAGGTAAGAAAGATTCTTTTTAATCTTTAAACTTGAATTGCCGAAAGTGACATTTTTCGTATATTTTGGCTGTAAATCAAGCATAACGGCTTAGATTTTGGTTCAATCCTTACGATATTTGGCCGGAATGTGCCCTGCATATACACGAGGACAAATAACCAAAAACAAATTGAAAAAAAAAGTTTGATGGTACGGTTTCTTACACTGTACCATTAAACATGCAAAAAAAAAGGATAAAATTTATTCAAATTTTGAGTTACCTTACATAGAGTTCTTTTTATATGGATAAATGTGGTTAGTTGTCCTCCTTATATGTTTTTCTACATTTTGATACTAGTTTGATGCAAAAATTTCAAAAATTAAGGCAGTTACAATTGATTTCCATATGACCCTAATTTGCATACTTTATGCTAACTAATTAGGTGGTCACTTTCTTCAAAATTTTCAAAAAAACCTACTGGGTATGTTTTGTGGTGCGATTTGCAATAAACCTACATAGGTATTACATTTTTAATAGCTAAAATTAAAAAAATTACCCCTTTGCCACCTTAATAGTTCGAAGGTTAAATGAAAACTAGAGCATTGCTACTTTCGGTAGCAATGTTCAAGTTTTTATTTAACGTCCAAAATATTATTCGGTGCGATTAAGTTGGCGAATGTTTTGGTGTGTTAATATCACTCCTTTGAAAGGCCGAACCATTCGGAACTTGGTGGCCTCTTTTACCAGTTTTGGTTTTTGATATGATATCACTCCTTTTTGTTTAAATTATGTATTAAGCAACTCCATTACCGTGCAGATGTGTAATAAAGTGCCACGTCAACAAGTAATTGGTTTTCAACCTTTTGCCTATAGGCCGAACCATTCTCAACTTATAGGTTTTTGGTTTGGTTTTAATTTTATTGTAATTTGTTTTATTTAGTAGTTTTGGTGTGTTGATATTACTCCTTTGAAGGGCCGAACCACTCTCAACTTAGTGGCCCCTTTACCAGTTTTTGGCATTGATTATTTGCTTTGTTTTTACAGTGGGTTTATTTTTCGTGAATTGGACGTGAATACAATTTTTTTGCAACGTTGTTTAGATTTATCGTGATACACTAGTGTGTGTCTAGGCACGCACGTCAGTATACACGTTCTCATTGTCCGAACTTTGGCCGTCCAATGAGAGACGATGCCGACAATACTAACAATAATTATAACAATATTTTCGTACTTACGCGCTCTCCCACGCCATCCCCGTTACGCCCCCAGGCTGCAAACCATAAAGGTATGCAGTTCGTATTGTACGGCACCCTTTCGTCCAATTTCATAGCTGGAAGCCTTCCCGTTATCTCGGTATCGATGAATAATCACCCTATGGGATTTAACATGGGTATGAGCGGACAGTAATAACACATTTTCAACGTTATTGACGGTCAGATTTTGCATTGAAAGTAGCTTAGCTGGCATTCTTACAAGAGTTAATTTTTGTCAGGTGGGTCATTGCTCTCAATTTCAACACAGTTTAAGCTTTTGTACCGCATTATTATTTTTCCCCAAGTACCTGAAATGTACCAACTATGCTGCAGGATATAAGACACTGACGCTATGGCGTCGCGATACAATGGTTTACAACCTCGACAATTGAATTGATGTGATGTTGTTGTGATTATTGTTGCCTAACTTGACGCGACACACATGCGTGTGTCTAGAGCGTAGGACGCACGGTCAAGGTCCTTGTAATAAGATTGAATTGAATTGAACAACTATTACTAATTTGTTATCTACTACCGCATTCATTTAGTAGAAACGGGAAGCCAAGAGTGAATAAATAACAGTTGACTAGCAAGTAGCGTTTGACGAGGGAGGTCTCTTTGCTTAAAGGCGCCCTTGTAGATGAAACTGATTTCATACCTGTTTTTATTTCAAGGTCGTTAAATGCGTTACTTCGCAACCAGTTATCGATTATTGCTCCTGGTCAGATTGTGTTATCAAGTGATGTTTTTCTTTCCAATAACAGATTGCACCTATTTCTGTGGAAACGGGAGAACCCTTGACTACGACGTCATTTCCCTGCCTACGAGTCAACACTTAGGCTGCCATCCAGGATGTGTTTCCTAAACTTGAATGATTACTGTTTTTTTTTTGTTAATGTTATTTTGAACATTATGAAGTGTGCCAAACCTAAATAAAAACTGGATCATGGCTTCAAATTCCTCCTGTGCCGCTTGGAGTCCAGGTAAGTTTGTTTTCAAGCAGGTCTATATTCTTATCTAAAATGAAATGGCGCCTTTGTACCAAATAGGCCTAACGCGAGCAGAAATAGCATTTGTAGGTGTGTCACAGGCAGACATGCAACCCTGCAAGTGCATCTTTCCCCCCCCCCCAAAAAAAAAGACTAATTTTCAGCCATACGGTTATTTGTCTCGTCCATATGTAAACACATAAAACACTAAAAACGTTACAATACGTTGACCGTAGTGTAACAAACCTCTCTGTTTGCCGTGCTCGCATTTTTAAGTGTGTTGTCTGTTTTACTTGTGAACAAGGCCAATAACCATACGGCTGAAAATTAAATTTGGATGTTCTTGTGGCTTTGGATGTTCAGTGGCACACCTACAAATTAACTAACGGCACACTAGCTACAGTGTTAATAAATATATTCAGCTGCAAACTTATTTCCATTGTCTTTTGAAGGCTTAAAAATGCCAGACTGCTTGAGCTGGGAATTGAACCCTCAACCTTTGAGGGTAAATGTCGAAGCCCTGCCACTTAGCCTTACCGACACGACCATATTTTTTAAAAACGAAACGACCATAGGCAGCGTTTAAAACGCACAAATAAACGTAGGTGCAAAAAAATATTCAGCATGGCAGTTTAGCTGAACGGTAGAGTTTTAACTGTAGAATACAAAATGCGGATAAAACATGTTTCGAACACATCGCTGAGAAAACCTGTACACTACTTCTGGAGGAAAGGGATGGGAGTGCTGTCCTGTCGGCAAACCCATCGTTTCGGCTCCATAACCTCTTAAGCATCCATACGCAGGGGTCTCTGTGAAGGGGGAAGGAATTGTACATTCTAAAAATCCATCCTTTCGGCCCTGTAAGCTTCTCAGCACTGC
>JAHWFP010172820.1:12163-42484 GCA_023313725.1 Lithobius niger
CCCCCCAATTCTAAATTCATAGTCTAAATTAAATTAACCTCTAGCTTGGAGTCTTTATGGTTTGAAAGCCTTATCGGCATTGCTGGTCTTTACCTCCATAATGTTAGAGTAGGCATCTCTTCCTAAAAAGCCAGTTTCATTCTTTGTTCATTTCTTAAATGTAAACAAAGGGACGGTTTGATCCTCGCGAGGAAAAATAACTGTGGGACGACTTGAAAACTACAGTTGTCAAATATAGTTGCAACTTAGCGGACGCGGTTCAGCTTGCTGGGTATTCCTGGATCGGAACCCAAGATAAAAATGATTTTTCTTGTCTAAATTAAGTGTTTAAGAATCAACTTCGTTGTTCTTGTTGAAAAAAGTGAATTACTAAAATGTAAATTCTGTTAAATTGTTTTTGCCAAACTTGTCAAAAGCTGAACTAGTGAACTAAATGTAAAAGTGTTATTTTTTATTATCCTGATGTTTTAAAATAAAAACCAAGAGTTTTTAAACCTCAGGTTCGTTCCCTAGTAAGATTAATTGTTTTTAAGTGTAAACTATTATGCAGCCCTTTTAGCTTTTATACTTCGTTTAAACAGTTAAATAATATACCGTTGGTGGCAGTGTAATTACCGGTAGCATTAAGGTTAGGCCTAGAACAGGACACCGACGCTCCATCCCCCAAGCCGGGACTGTAGCCCATGCTGTGTTATTGAACGTTAAAAGTCGTAATAACCACAAAACTTGATGCTAAGAAGTACTCGTCAACCAATGATGTCGGGGGCGCTACAAGCACCTTAGCCGTCGTAGCGTCCGCCGCTACAACTTGGTGGCAGTGGTGGGATCAACAGGTGCTGTCCCCAACAAGCGTTTCGCCCCCTGCCATACTACCATGCCAAGTTTCTAGAAGGATGCAAGACCATTTCAACTAGATGTCTGTGGTCCCGTCACAAAAGCCACGAAGCAGATGACAGTGATCCCGTAATCTAAGATCACGAAGCAGAAGTCGCCACACCGTTAAAAACGGGGCAAAACACCGCCCAGCAGCCACAACAACTGCCGGCGCCATGAAGCAGAAACTACCGCTTCAGTATCCAGTGATGTCCGCCCAACGTGAGACGTCCCAGTACCCCCAGTTTGAGTGAGGAGGATCGGCCCAGCAGGGAATCCGAGCTTCGTCACTTCGCCAAAGTGGATTTTGTGTACGTCAAACCAAGGTCCCAGTGGATTAGACCGCCAGAGACGATCTACTGCCAAAAATCAGTGCCGGACTTCCCGTACTACAGTGGAACAGGAAGGACAGACTGACAACACAGCGATTGTGTGTAAAGGGGTAAGTGTGCATAGGATATGCTTAAAGGCCGCCAAGCCGAGTATTGTAGTTAAGAACATTTATGTATTTTAGCTATTCACATACCAGAGTGCTAGGGGTCCTTGAAAGTGTATTTTTTATGTATAAACTTGCTGGATTTGGTAGAGAAGTTTTTTAAATAATTTGCTCTATCCAAAAGTAACGTTCAAATTATCATGCGGCTGCATTTAATTTTGGTTTAACTATAAAAATTTTATTTTGAACCCGTTTAACGTTAAAAACAAAAAACTGTCCGACATGGACGAACTAAACGAAATCGTTCATGACTTGCACAACAAAGACCTCAAAAAGGCTTGTTTAAACCTTGGATTTACTGTAAGTGAATCTAGAACTGAATCATTGGAAATCTTACGAGCACCCCTCGAAGACGGAAAACTGGGTTTAACAGAACTCTCTGACGCACTAGCTAACGCTATAGAAAAGAGGGAGGCTACTATTTTAGCAAAAAAAGAACTAGCCGTAAAAGAAAATGAGCTTTTTCTCAAAGCGGAAGAGCTTAAATTAAGAGCTCTTGAAGTGGCCGAAGGTGACAAATGCCGCGCCCATGAATTAGCCCTTAACGACCAAGAGGCTCAAATTCGAGACCGAGACGCCTTAATTAGGGAGAAAGAAAAAGACAAAGAAGCCATGTTGGCCACCCAGTTAAGCCCAAGACTAGACAAACAGCTTGAATTAGCCAGGCTACAAGCTACAAACGTTAATGTTAACGCTGCTCCAAACGGAGCTAACGGCGCTCCCCCAGCTCCAGTAGTAAAACAGTAGTAAAGTTGCTAATGTTGTTCGCCTAATGAATAAGTGGATGCCCAAAACAGAAATTAATAGTTTCTTAAACATTTTTGAGAGAATTATGATTAGCCAGAAAATTCCCAGGGACCAATGGACAACAGCTTTGTTACCGTTAATGGGAGAGGTTTTAGTCAAAGTTTGCGACCAGCTTCCCGACACGGAAATGCTCGATTACGAAGTAGTTAAAGTTAAATTACTTGCCCGATTTGTCCAGACGAAAGAATCGCTACAAACGCAGTTTCGTTCCCTCGAAAAAGAACAAGAAATGCAGTACCATGACTACGCATTTGAGTTGGAAACCTTGTTTTCCCGATGGCTTGACTTAGCCAAAGTTAACAGGGATTTTGATAAACTTGTTCATTTGATGTTCTTAGAGCAATTTTACAAATCTTGCCCTAACCACATCAGAAAATGGATCACCGATCAAATTAAGACGGGTACGTTGGCCGAAGCAGCCAACATAGCGCTAAAGCATTGAGCTGAGGTAGCGGACACGTTTTGCCTCATAGTTTTAAAACTACCAAACCGAATTTAAAAAGGTAAAAATATATCTGGAATCTGAACATTATTAAGATCAAAGCCTAAGCATCTTTTACGAAGATTTAAGACAGACTTTGAAAAAAATAGTAAGTGAAAACAGCAACATTAGCGCTAACAAACCTGCGTCGTACACGTGAGTTGTTGCAAGTTATAAACAGTTTCAGACATCAATAAAATCGATTATGATGCTGTGTGAAGTAAATAAAAAAAATAATAAAAAATTCGTTGCAAACACAACCGGAATGGCAAGGACCTGGTGGTCACTAACTGCCATCCGAAGTTAAAACAAAAAATTTAAAATTAAAGAAGTTTAGGACTTCAAGAGTTTAAAACGAAGACAATGTCCTCGCTACAGAGGAAGGGTATATGGTATTGGGTTGGGGTCACGAATGCCTTACCACCAAGGTTAGACCTACCAGGGACACAATGGTCCCCGATGGAATCGCCAAACGTGAGGGACAAGTGAGGGGAAAAGCTGTGTCATTGTCAATGTTTTTTTAAATAAAAATAAAAATAAAATGCATCGCAGTTTGAAGCTTGGCCTAAACCATTGTCAAACATTAAAAAGATAAAAAAATATATAATAAAAAAAGTTTAAAAACCAATTTGAAGGTGAAATGAAAACAGATATGGCAAAAGATAATCCTTACGGCCAGTCCACGAATTAAAAAAGAAATAATGGTTTAATTTAATACAATAAAATAGCTGGTGGTAGCTAAAGAGTACAGTGTTCAGGCCTCTTTAGGAACGAAGTCAAGTCAGAAAGACCCAAATTACGCTTGAAGGCTGCAACAGATGGTGAAGAGATAGTTTGCTCAGTCAGGGAATTCCAAGCTTTAACAACCCTGACAGAGAAAAAGTTTTTTCGGCAATCTACGCTAGATCGAGGGACTACCAATTCAGAGCTATGTCCCCAGGTACAGGTTACAGTACTTAAGTCGAAAAAAGGCAAGTCAACCGACAGAAAACCATTCAGAATTTTGAAGGTAAGTATGAGGTCAGCCTTAAGACGTCGTAACTCCAAAGACTCCAAATTAAGTTTATTTAGGCGGGCATTGTACGGCAAGTGTCACATGCCAGTCAGAGATTTTGTGAAGTGGCGCTGAGTGGATTCGATATGATCGATATCTTGCATGAGATAAGGGCACCAGACAGGAGTAGCATATTCCAGTAAGGGGCGAACAAAGACCTTATATGCCCACAGCTTAGTGTTTACACAACCCAAGGTAAATGCTCGCTGAACAACAGCAAGGCCTCGATTATCATGTGACCACAGTGGGTGGTGGATTTAAGACTGGCAACAAACCAAATTCCAAGTCCTTAACAGGAAAACTCCTGGCAGTGGGACCCCATCCAACACATAAGTGCACACTGGATTACCATTCCCGATATGGAAACTTTTACATTTTGCGGTAGAGACTGGTAATTGCCAGTCAATGGACCAACGAAAAACATGACTGATCCCTGTCTGAATACATTCATTATCATGTGAATCAGTGATCACACTGTGAAGCTTGAGATCATCTGCAAATTTTAGCTGTTCAGTGTTACGAATATTACAAGATAGATCATTTAGAAAAACGACGAAAAGAATGGACCGAGCACAGAACCCTGTGGGACCCCACTAACAATATCCAAACTTGAAGAGTAAGAAGTACCGAGGATAACACGTTGTGTACGACCAGTAACAAAGGCACCAATCCAGGCAAGAAGTTTTCCATCAAAACCCAACATTTTAAGTTTAAAAAGAAGTTTGCTATGAACTACAGATTCAAATGCTTTTCGAAAATCAAAAAGAATTTCATCAATAGGCAATCCTATATCTGTAGCTTCAGTTCACCTATCCAAAGCCAACAGAAGTTGGTGAGTTGAGGATCGCCCTGGGATAAAACCAAACTGGTCATCACCAATTAGATGATGAGTGTTGGTGTATTTAAGCATCTGAACGCGAATGATTTTTTCCCTGACTTTACATGGGGAGCACGTAAGGACGATTGGTCTGTAATTCTGTGAATCAGCAGCATTCCCTCCTTTAAAAATTGGAACCACATTTGCTGTGGACCAAACACTGGGGATTTTTCCCCCGAGTCAAAGGACAATGCAAAAATGAAGGCCAAGGGCGTGCAAATTTGGTAACGAATTTCTTTGTAAAAATAAGCAGAGAAACCCTCTGGTCCCACAGAGTAACTCTGTTTGAGCTCAGTAAGAGCTGAAAGCACAATTGATGGGGTGAAATGTACAGTACTGCAAAGTTCTCTGCCAAGTTCACAATCCAAATTTGTTGAAGGAATGATGTTATTATCAACAATGCTAATGGCTGCAAAAGTAGTATTAAACAAATTTGCTTTGGCCACAGAATCTGTAATATAATCGTTGACAACTCTAAGGGGTGGGATAGATCCTCTATTGTTTGTGAGAGGACTTTTAAACAATTATGAAACGTGTAGGTAACACAATCTACGTGGCTTTATGCCAAACTACAACGATGTGCGTCACAATTTTTTGCAACAGCGCTGTTTACATTTCGGTATTTATTGAAAAAATAAATAAATCCGAAATTGAAGATTTCAGGCCTTCAGTAAGACCACTTGGGTTTTCTTGACGATCTTCCAAGATTTCAACAAGGTTGAGTGTAAAAGTTCAATTTCTCCTGCCCTCCCTACATCACCAAGTTTAGGGTTAGCAGTTTCGATTTAAAAATCTGGCGTTTTGTTGCTTGGAGGTAGCCTATCTCCAGTATCTTAAAGAAAATGTTGGTACACGCCCTTACAAGGGAGACTTTATTTCGGGGTTCACATGAACGTTGAAATAACGGCTGAAAACAAAGATTAGTGCAAAGACAACATGTCTTACCAACGATGTTACCAAGCCAACGTAAAATTAACTGACAAGTAATTTCACAACAAGCAAGAAAATTAAAGGGATTTGCAGTAGAGTTCAAGTTTAAAAAGTTCATCCATTTTTAAGAAGTCCATCAAAAAAACAGGAAGTCATAAAGACTCTGAGCACTCTGCTCTCGGAAAACTGGTTGTTTTTACATAATAAAAAATAGCATGCATGTCAAATGATATCTTCTGTTGCTCTGGTAATACGTCCCTAACTGTTCCGAGTTATGTCAAATTGCATTTTTTTAGCCAAGAAAATACCAAAAAAACTTCCAGCCGTCCACACTCAACCTAGCTTGCGATAAGGGTTAGAAGGGTTCTTCCTATGGGTACGTAACAAAAGATAAGCTCTATTTAACAATACAACACTTTAACACTGGAGGGTTTGAAGGTATACCCACAACTTACTTAAGTTTGACCATATAACTCAACAAGGTATCTAATTATTTTTCTTGAAAAAAAACTAGCCAAAAACATCATGACCTTTAGACGCATAAGGAAAAAGTACATCGCTTAACCCTTTAGCTAAGAGGAAGATACATTTTTCAGTTCGCAATGTCCGAGGAAATGTAACAAACCATAAGTTTACCTCTTTCACTTACAGGTAGGACAAAATCTTTTTTACAGAGGAAGATTTTCCATAAAAACTCAAAAGGATAAGTTGGGGGTCACTTATTCCGATGTGCTCCTAGCGAGCAACTCACTTGGGTCGTCCAATGTCAGAGGCCTATCTTCCACAAAAGGAAGAAGTTGTAGGCATCTGTCAGAGGAATCATTGGCCCTTAAAATTTTGGGCATAAAATTTCCAAAAGAGGAAAAAAAAACGAAAATCCCTTCTAGGTTGTACTTTCAGCATACCTAAAGATGAGAAATTAAAATCTCACTAGCCTTAACTTTTAAACATTTCAAAATAAGTTAAATTGAACAAAACTTTAAATTTAAGCAAAATACCTACTAAGAGCATCTACGTTCAAATGTTCCTTACCGGGTTTGTATTTTACCTGGTAGTCATGGTCTTGTAATGCTAGGATCCACCTCTGGAGTCTAGGGTTATTACCGGCCATTTGTTTGAGCCAGTGCAATGGATTATGAACAGGTTCGATGTAGAACTTAGTTCCATACAAGTATGGCCTAAGTTTGGCTACTGCCCACACGAGGCAAGCACATTCTTTTTCAGTTGTGCCAAAGTTTTGTTCTCTGGCAGTCAGTTTTCTGGAAATGTAAAGCCACGGATGCTCTTCTCCACCCAGAGTCTGGGAAAGGACCACGCCCATTCCTCTCTCACTACATTCACATTGGACCGTGAAAGGTTGATCAAAATCGGGTGCTCTTAGCACTGGATAAGAAACAAGGGCTCTCTTGCCAAGGGCTCTCTTGAGTGTCAAAGGCCTCCTGTTTAAGGTTATCCCACAAGATGGGGTCTGGACCATCTTTCTTTAAAGCATCTGTTAGAGGCGCACAATTTGAGCATAACGGTGCAAATATCGTTGATAATAACCAACTAATCCTAAAAAGGATCTAACATCTTTTTTCGTTTGGGGTCTGGCAAAATTTTGCACAGCTAAAACTTTCACTTCAGAAGGAGAACGACTACCATCGCCTACTTCATGTCCCACGAAGATAGCTTTCTGACAAGCCACTTGACTCTTAGTTGCATTTACAGTAAGTCCTGCTTTCTTTATAGCAGATAAAAAGATGAATACATTTTCGAGATGTTGGGGCCAAGTTTCGGCTCCCACAGCTGTGTCATCCAGGAAGGGTGTCACAAACTCTTCCATTCCTCTGGTAATTTGATCCATGAGCTTTTGAAAGCAGAACGGGGCATTTTTCATCCCCATGTTCATGATAAGGGCTCACATTTTCTAATAGGGGTTGTGATGGCTGCAACTCTAGAGGCATTTGGGGTCAGTTTTACCTGCCAAAATCCTCTATTAAGTCAAAAATGGAGATGTACTTCCACTTGGAAGCTTTCTCTACACACTCCTCAATATTAGGTATTGGGTAATCTTGTGTTTCAGAATTGTTATTTAATTCTCGGTAATCTGCTACCGGTCTAGGTTTAGCATCTTCCTTTTGAACGATAATCATGGGACTACCGTGTGGTGAATCTGTTTCTTTAAGCAGACCAAGTCCGAGCATTCTCTGGACTTCAGTAACAATCAAGTCTTTTTCAAACTTGCCATGTCGGTAATACTTATTAGGTTTCACCTGTTCATCAAGCAGTTTTATGTCATGGGTTACTAAATCTGTACAACCTGGGAGTGTAGAAAATACTCCTTCAACTTTTTGAAAAAAATTCAATAAATCCAATTTCTGTTATTCAGAAATGTCACTTATTCTTTTGAACAAACTCATGGCTTCCAGTCCAGTTAAAGGGCTGTCACCGGGGTTTCCGGTCCAAGTGAATTCCTTATGAAGGGCTTCTTTTTTGTCAGCATGAGTATAATTGCATAAACCTTCCCTAGGAATATAGGGTTTCATGAGGTTCACGTGATACACAGTATCTTGTTGTCTGCCACTAATTTTGGAGACTAAATAATTTGTATCTGAAAGACGTTTCTGTACAGTACAAGGACCACCCCAATAAATATCTAGTTTATTGGCTCTAGAAGGCTTTAAAATCAAAACTTTATCCTTCTTTAAACTTCCTTTCTACAGCTTTAGAGTCATAGTAAGTTTTATTTTTCGCCTGGCCTTTCTGCATGTTTTCCACTGCCAGTTCGCGAGCAAACTTGAAATGCTGCAATAAATCCAACATGTATTCAAGTACAGTCGGATGAACATCTGGCTCAATCCACTGATTCTTTAAAAGATCCAAGGGTCCTTTTAGGTTTCGTCCATAGACGAGCTCAGCGGGAGCAAAGCCAGTGCTCTCGTGAGGTGCGGTGCGAAGCGCAAACATGGCTCCTGGGAGACATTGTTCCCAGTCTTCTGGGTGTTCGTGACATACGGCTCGTAACACAGCTTTAAGTGTACGATGGAACCGTTCTACCAAATTACTTTGCGGGTGATTAACTGAAGAGTTAATTGTCTTTATACCACATTTTTCCAAGAATGAGGTGGTTAATTCACTAACAAAACAAGATCCAAGATCTGTCTGCAACGAAAAAGGGAACCCAAGACGTGAAAATATTTCCAATAGTGCGTCCACTACTGACTGGCTATCAGCTGTTTTTAGAGGGATAGCTTCCGGTGCCTTAGTGGCCGGATCTAGTAATGACAAAATATATTTAAACCCTGCTTTACTTTTGGGTTTAATAGGACCTACAATGTCCACTATATACCTTGAAAAAGGCTCACCATCCATTGGGACTAACACCATCGGTGCTACAAATTTCTGCCCCGTTCTGCCGGTTTTTTGACAAGTTAGGCATGACTGTACAAAAGTTTCTATGTCTTTAAAGACTAAAGGCCAATAGAAATTATAAAGAACTCTATCTTTTGTCTTGGCACAACCAAGGTGACCTGCCTATGCATTTGTATGAGCTGTGTTGAGCACCAAGTCTCTACATTCCTTAGGCATAACCAACTGTTTGTCTACAATAGGCCTAGCTGAAGCTTTCAATGGCCTACAAAATAATAAGTCATTTTCTATAAAGAACTGCTTTTTTTTATCTTGCTTATCTGGCTCGATTTGAGCAGACTTCCAACACTCATTTAAGGTTACACAATTTTTTTGCAACTCTTTGAATTTAAGTTTGTCAATTTCTAGAAGTTTAGAAAAATCATCTGACTGGGGTCCTAGAATAACACCATCCATATTTTCCTTGCCTAGGGCAGAAAAACCATTTTTATAAACAAGATTCTCATTCTGTTCACTTTCCTCATCTGAGGAGTCATTTTCACTGTCACTATTTACTTCCTTATAGTTAGGACGAGTGATTGGCAGGTCTGAGAGAGCACTCAGAGCTTCCTCTGCTTGGGATCGTGTGATGGCATCACACAAGGGAGTAGGAGCTTCCATACCCCTTTTCTCTAAGAATGTTTGAGACAGTACTCCAAGCAACATTTTAAAATGAGGACCAATGTGATCCGTAACAAGCGCTTCGGTAATTAGTGGACCGTAATGCGTGTCTACTTGCACTCGCGCAATTGCATGTTTAGTGGTTTGATCACACAGTGAATTTTTGCAATGCATAAATTCACCTGTAAATTGTTCGGGTAACACCAGTTCCCTAGCAATAACATCATCTGTTGACCCAGTATCCCTAAGTATTGCACAAGGTTTACCATTTACTGACCAATCATGTATGTATTTTTGTAAGACATACTCCGGTGGTTGGCCTAACTTATTTACAAAGTTGGATTCACTAGTTTGGGCTTGCTGCTGCAGATGTAACTGCTTTTTGCGGCAATTTTTCTGAATGTGACCTAGCAATTTACAAAAAAAAACAATTGCCAGCATTAGGCTTCTTACTACGAGCCTTTTCAAAATGCTCGTTAGGCTTTGCAGACTCACCAGTTTGTTCTGCGATTTTGTTGGGGCCTGATTGAGAACCATTACCCCTTTGAGATCCTTGAGAACGGTTGTTTTGGTTCCCATTTTGCCCTGAACCATTTTTTGGTTTTTGGCCACCTGGTTGTGCACCAGTTTGTGGTTTGGACTGGTCTTTTTGTTTAAGACTAGTTTCTAGGGAGATTTGCCTATTTCGGGCTACCCATTCGTCAGCTAAAATAGCTGCTTCTTCCAACGTGCCTTCCCTTTGCTTGTCAGGGAGCCACTTCCTAAACCCAACCGGGCAGGATTTTAAAAACTGCTCTAACAACAATAAATTAGAAATCTTATCTAAGTTACCCGTAGCGTCGGCTAAAGATAACCACTGATCAAATAGGCTACGCAATTCAAAGGCGTAATCGTGAAAAAGCTGTTCACTTTCTTTTTCCAGAGAACGGAACTTGATTTGAACTGTCTCTTTTGTTTGCAAAACTCTAGCTAAAAGCTTTGTTTTGACTACTTCATAGTTATGAATATCATTCATGTCTAGCTGCGAACAAACCTTGACAAGAATTTCGCCCAATAAAGGCTGTAACCCAACCACCCACTGATCCCGGGGTATCCGTTAATTCCATAGTACGTTCGAATATGGTTAAAAAAGTATTAATCTCAGATTTAACACTCCAATTAGTTAGTAGCCTAACTGCTTCACTCATTTTACCAGGCTTTACCACCGGATCGTCGTGGTTGGACGTCATTGAAGTATTTAAAGCATCAGATTTCTGTGATTCATTATTTTCTCTTTCTTTATCTTTTAACTTGAGTTCGTGTTCACGATCGGCTGCTCTTTCACATCGTTCGTGCTCACGTTGTGCATCTAGTTGTGCCAACTTTACTTTATCATTCTCAGCCTCTAAGCCCTTAATTCTATGTTCCTCATCCTTTTGACGAATTTCTCGAACTTTAAGAGCTGCTAATTCTTTATCAACTAACGTTTGCTATCGACGCTCGATAGCCACGGCTAATGTGCCTTCAAGATCAGAAAGTAAAACCTTCTTTCTTTCTACAGCATCTTGCAAAAGTTTTACTGAATTGCTTCGAATATCACTTTTTTGCTAAGCCAAATATATGGCATGCATTTTTCAAAATTCGGATATTTGTAATCAAATCCTCAAAAGTCGCCATGTTTTCTTTTGGAGAATTAGGCTAACATAAAAAAAAACTATTTTTATGAAAACTCGTTAAATTTACAGCAAGAAATCTAACCGGTTATTAAAGTCAAATTAAAAATTTGTCCAACAACCACAATCCAGACCAGTACATACATGAATTTCTTGACCTCAAGCACAGTTGTAAATTTTACCATAAAATTACAGCATTTAAAAAAAACCATTTTTTTAAAAACACTCTCTGGCTTGGCAAAAACAAATTACATTCGCTTTAGCGTCGTCTTCGGATCCTGGATCTTGGATCCAGGTTTAGTATGAAGGTTAAAGGTGATACTAAAACTGCATACTCGGCTTCCATGATGAAAGGCTGCTTCCCCCTCTGGTTTGGAGACTGGACAACTGGATCCTAGTTTACAATTGTGGAATGGCATCCATGACTGCTTACTCTTTTTAGTTGAAGACAAATGGTTATGGTAGTAAGGCTAGCGGAGGTTGAGCTTGTGTTGACGTAAGCTCGCGTGTCTGGAATCACGGCACTTGTGAAAAATCCTACCCGCTGCCCACCAGTTTGTAGCGGCGTCGACCCAAAACAGTGTGCCGGCAAACGTCACTAATCGTACTGGTGCGGATACTATATTGCGAAGTTAGGCTACTGGTCTTTCTTTCAAATTTTGTTGGATTTCAGGACAACAAGCATAGCAGGCCACTATTCAAGGAGGGAGTGACGTTGCGGACTAATGCTTTCATAAAACTAACCTACCTTGGCAATCGGTAATTCTTTGCTGCCACCATGGGAAAAAACGTGCATTTACTGGCAGTTAACTTTACACTAAAATCTTCTAAGTTTAAATAAAGTAAATAATGGTAGGAATCGGACTGAAGCTCTATTTACATTTATTGAACATTGGTTAATAAAATATTTACAAAACAGTGTTTAGTTTGCATTTTCATTTTGGTTACAAAAAAACTTGGTTTCAGATTTCAGCAACAACAAAAAAATCGTTAAGTAAATCGTGCTTAACACTCCAAGTACCAACAACGATCAAGAAATTTCACCAACTTCAAACTAGAAGTACATTTTCGCAAAAACGCAAGTAATATTGAATAAAAATTCAACTCACACGAGGTCACTGACGACGATTCACATGCAACCTTTAGCTGTCTGGTTAAGATGCTAGTCTTTGGTTTTACATTGGGAAAAAAATTCACGTTTTGAAAGTGTTAACTTGAAACGGGAATGAAATTAAAGTTTTATAAAATCATCCCAAAAATTATTTCACCTGCAAAAACCTACCCCGATCGCGATAATTAAGTTTAAGTTACATTTAAGTTTTCAAATAAATGGCCTAAACGAAATTCAAGTATAACTAGGTTAACTTACATGTCCATCTACCTTTGCCCAGTTTGGCGCATTTTGCGGCGGCAGAAGAACATCGCTCTCCCGGAGAACGTGACGATGGATGGTTGTGAGCTCGAGCTATGATAACAATATTTTCTTTCTCTTGAGTTTTTATACTTCGGAAACGGCTCCAACTTGCTGTTTACGCAGACCTAGAGGAATGCTAGACATCTAAGGCACCTTAGGATTTGTTCAGAGCCTAAATTTCCAAGTATCCAATTCACTGGTTGGTGGAGAGTTTTGGACAGCCAAATTCGGCGCCAACGACGCTCGAGCTACTCCCGGTTTGCATGAGAGAGCCGATCGTTTTTACTTACACAAGTAAAATTCCAACATGGCGCTAAAGCATTGAGCTGAGGTAGCGGACACGTTTTGACTCATAGTTTTAAAACTACCCAGCCGAATTTAAAAAGGTAAATATATCTGGAATCTGAACATTATTACGATCAAAGGCTAAGCATCTTTTACGAAGATTTAAGACAGACTTTGAAAAAAATAGTAACTGAAAACGGCGTCATCAGCGCTAACAAACCTGCGTCGTACACGTAAGTTGTTGCAAGTTATAAACAGTTTCAGACATCAATAAAATCGATTATTATGCTGTGTGAAGTACCCCTATTGTTTGTGAGAGGACTTTTAAACAATTATGAAACGTGTAGGTAACACAATCTACGTGGCTTTATGTCAAACTACAACGATGTCCGTCACAATTTTTCGCAGCAGCGCTGTGCTAGATGGACGGCCCCAGAAGATGGGCGCCCTGGCACCAACCCTGTCTTTACATTTCGGTATTTATTGAAAAATAAATAAATTCGAAATTGAAGATTTCAGGCCTTCAGTAAGACCACTTGGGTTTTCTTGACGATCTTCCAAGATTTCAACAAGGTTGAGTGTAAAAGTTCAATTTTTCCTGCCCCCCTACATGACCAAGTTTAGGGTTAGCAGTTTCGATTTCAAAATCTGGCGTTCTGTTGCTTGGAGGTAGCCTATCTCTAGTATCGTAAAGAAAATGTTGCAAATTTTTTACAAATGTAGCACGCGTGACTGCCATGCTGGAAGTTACATGGAAAGTAAAAGTTAGGTACCTTGCTGAAATTTGTTAGTTAGGTAGTGTTACTTAATACTAGAAGAGGGGGGGGGGCAACTTGGCAGGCCGCCATCTTGGAAAATGGCAGCCGGAAAACAGTTTTTTTTTTATTTATCTCAAGAACAGTAACTCCAATCAAAAAACATGAATTTTAACTATGTTTAAAATTAGTTTTTACTATCCTAGAATACTTAATTTTAGATTTCCATGCTCAAGATAAAAAATTTCACCCATTTTTTTGGCTTTCTTAAACATTTTCTGGTTTCATCTAGTTCCCGCTAGGTGCACCACTGTGCCTCCCTTGTTCACAGTGTGCCGCCATCTTTCCCTTACATCGCTCAAACCTATTACGGTTCAGCTCTTGTGGGGAGGCGGGCGGGTTCTACTGAAGCTAAGTATTCTAGGACAGTAAAAACTAATTTTAAACATAGTTAAAATTTGTGTTTCTTACTATCTGTGAATACTTACCTTCAGTAATACGTGCTGACTTCGTCGCTAAGGCGGCGGGTAGAGCTGAACCCAAGGTCTGGAAACAGAACCATCAAGTTAATACATTCAAGAAAAAAGGAACTTACCCATCTTTTAATGGGCCCTCCTTCCTCTCTTGGAACTTGACTGTTGTGCCCTCTCTTCATGGCACGTTCCAGCCACTAGAAGACCTTGTATTATGTTGGCTCCTTCTTTCCCACTGGTGTCCCTCAAGTAGTGGCTAATGAAGGTATTTTTGTGGTTCCAGGCACAAGCCGATACCACTTCACCGAGAAGCGTTCCACGCCCACAATGCGGCCAACGCTCTCAGTTCGTGAGCTCTAATGTCTTTCGGGATGTCAGTATAATCTGGGCCTTCTTCATATGCTTTCTTTATGACAGCGCAGATCCACTTCCCCATCCTAGCCGGTGTTACCGGTGCAAGCAAAGCTTCACCCGATTCACCGTCTATATTCAAAAAGAGTGGTGTGGCTGTAGTGCCGCCTCCACCAACCCTTTTGCAATGCTCCGTTCGCTTCAGGTAGCATCTAACCGCTCTAAAGGGACATTGTAGTCTCTCCACATCTCCTCTATTCACCACTGGTGCCAGTGCCCTAATCCTGATCGGTTGTGGTGTGACATCTGGTCTTGAATTTTTGGCTCGGAAGTGCGCTGGGAATGTAAGCGTCATCGTAGAGAAATCCCTGGAGAATCGCATGTGTTGTTCCTCCCTCGATAACCCTGCCAATTCACACTGTCTACTGGCAGTTGCAAGCGCTACTAGGAACAGTATCTTATGCGTCAAGAAAGTCACTGATGCGGTTCCAGCGGCTTATATGGTGGCCCCGATAAGCTCCTCAGAACCAAGGGTAGATTCCACTTTGGGAAGAGTCTTCTCACTCAAGGTTTTCCATTCTCAAAGGCTTGGATCAGCCTTGAGATAACCCTGCTGGTCAGAATCGGTTTGCCTCCTAAGATCGATACCACTGAGTTAATAGCCGATCTGTATCCTTTAATGGATGTTGGGGCCAATCCACTATCGTACAACTCCTCCAGGAACTCGGCCAGGTCGTTCTCCGAAGGGTTACATTGTTCCAATCCTCTTTCCGTGCAGCATCCGTACCATTTTTTCCACTTTGTTTCGTAGTCTCTCACTGTTGATTTTCGGTGGCATTGAGGAAATCTCTTGACTACCGGGTACGAAAATCCTGCGTGAAGAAGGGTCCTCTTTATAGTTTCCATCCGTGAAGGTGAAGAATATGTGGTTGTGGATGGAGTTGTCGTCTCGTTCCTCTCCCTTGGGAAAGGAAGTTGTCCGTAATGGGTAGTGGAATCGGTTCTTCTGACGCTAATTCTATCAGGTCCACGAACCACGGTGCTCCTGGCCACCATGGTGCAATCACAATGAGTGACATTTTGCTCGATCGGAACTTGTTGAATGTGTCCTGGATCAAGAAAAACGGTGGGAAGGCGTACCCGGCTAGTCCGTTACAGTTCAACACTAGAGCATCCGTTGCCCACGCTCCCTCGTCTGGGAAAGGAGACACAAAGTGAGGTAGCTGTGTGTTGAGTCTGGTCCCGAACAGGTCGAGATGCGGGGTGCCCCACTTGGTAAAGAGAGCTTTGCACTGATGGATCTAACATCCACTCCGTTGTCGGGGTCATTGATTTTCTGGACAGAGCGTCTGCCCATACGTTTAACTTCCCTGCAATATGTCTCGGTTGTAGTGTGATGTCCAATCTGTAACACAGGGTGAAGAGAAGTCTCCTCCATTAATGCTATGGAATGGGTGCCTCCTCCCCTCTTGTCGTACGCCACAGCTGTTGTGTTGTCCGACATTATACAGACACACTTCCCCTGCAGTCTGCCTTCCCAGGGTGTAATGGCCAATCGTACAGCCCTCAGTTCCAGGACGTTGATGTGTAACTCGTTCTCCTGTTCCGACCACCTCCCTGATGCTTCGGAGCTGTCCATGTGCGCTCCCCAGCCCTCCATTGATGCGTCCGAAAACAATAGGAAGTCTGGGGTCGGCTCGTGGATAGGGACTCCTTTCGTCAGTGTCTTTTCCTGCATCCACCATTCTACGTTCCACCGTGGGATGTTGTCCAGGGGTATCCTGTCCATCCAAGTTACTCTCGGTGACCAATTCAGCTTTCTGAACCAGTGTAATGGCTTGGCTTGCCACTGACCCCACCGAACCAGTCTTTTTATAGAGTCCATTGAACCCAGAAATGAAGCAAGGTCGATTGCTGAGATGTGTGTCCTGTCCCTTTTCTGCGATGGTTTTCACAGTCCTTTCTGGGGAAGGGTGTACCAGAATGTTCCCTAATTCGAACTGTGCTCCTAGGAAAGTGAATACTCTTTGTGGGGTAAACCGAGACTTCTTGACGTTGATGCCTAATCCCAACTTGTGGAAGATTGTGATACATTGGTGGAGATTGCCTACCAATGCCGTCTCGGACTCGTTGCGAAGCATCCAGTCATCCAGATAGGCTTGCGTTCGAATGTATAATTCGTGCAGACGGCATAGGACAGGGTGAAGGATCTTTGTGAAAACGAATGGGGCCGTCGATAGTCCGAAGGGGAGGGTCACAAAGTGGTAAGTAATTCCTTTGGAGTACACTCGGAAAAGGTGATACACTGATGGATGTAGGGGGACGTGCAGATATGCGTCTTCTGAATCGACGGTCACCGTGAACTCCCCTTTCATCAACGCCTTTCTTATGGAATCTATCGTTTCCATCTTGAAGTGCTCCTTCTTCAAGAACGAGTTGAGTCTTCTTAGGTTGAAGATGAGCCTTGTGCCCTCCCCCCTTCTTCGTTACCACCCTGGCCGTGCTCCAGAATCCTTTCGTGTCGGGTGTTGAAACCTCAATTGCCCTCTTCTCCAGAAGTTTTTTCAATTCTGCGTCTACTAGCTCGTCTACCGGTCGAGACGTGATCCACTCCGGCGGCTTCACAGTAAGGGCAGGAGTGGAGATGAATGGTGGGAAGTAGCCCTCTTCCAATGCTGATATCACGAATGTGTCTGTCGTCAACTTTTTCCACTCTGACACGTGATATCGTAGCCTTCCCCCCACCTGCCGGTGAATGGGGGACGGTACCTGTACTGTGATGTCAGTATCTTAAGTAGGGTCTTCTCCCCTACCTCTTCGCTTACCCCCGCTGCCCCTTCCTCTTGGTTGAGGAGGGGCGGGTTCCTGAAAGGGGGACGGATGACGCTTCTCAATCTGCGCCGGCTTCTTGTTCCCGTTGATATCGGGATTGTTTAGTAGGAAATTCCCTGGAAAACCGAGCCGTTTAGGTGTGGCGGGGGCGTTTTTGGATTTTTTCTTCTGTCCCGAAGTCGTGTTGGTAATGGCACGTGTCTTGTCCTTGAGTTCCGGAACTTCCGGAGCGAGCTGCAGCAGTTTTCCATCGAAATGTTCTGCCGACTTGTGGATAGGGAGGAGCCGTAGCTGTCCAATGGTGTCCACGGGTATCCCTTGCGCTGATACCAGGGCTGCGTCTCTTCTACGAAACACCGAATTCATGAGGAGTCTCGAACCCCAGTTGAACCCATCCTTCTGGAAGGACGAGGCCCTTTTCATAAGTTGCATACATTCGTTGAAAGTTGGGTCGTTAAGCACTGTTGGGTTATTACTAGCGATCTTCTTAACTGCTTCAGCGGCCGCCGAGTAAGCCAAATCAGCGTGAGAGTTAGCTCGAAGTATGGTTTCATCTTCTTCCACGGCGAACAGTGGTGTGCGGATAAACGCCGGCATTTTCAAAACTGAGCCTAATTCCATGTATTGCTTTTCATGCACATACTCTGCCTCAGAAAAGGTTTTGTACCTCTTTTTCCCCGTGCGTCGGCGCCAGTCGACTTGTAAAAAAATTTGTCTTGGGGTCATGTGGTGGTATCGGTAAAGACGCTGAAATATTCTCTTCAAAATTCCTGGTAGCACTTTCAATGTTCAAAAGTTGCCTAAAAAGTATCTGTGATTGAGGCAGGTTGTGTGGGACCTGTTTTTGATAGTCTGAATTCATCCAGGTCTCTACAGGTGGGTCCTCAGGATCAGGAGTAGGAGGCATGAAACGTTTGCAGAAACGAGTATCCGACAGGTGTCTCACAGTATATTCCACAAAATCCCCCAAGGCACAAAACCTGGTCCTTCATTGAAAATGTCGTCTGGGTCTTTCGAATTAGAAAAACGTTGATTGCCTGGTTCAATTTCTTCCTCTTCTTCATTGAAGGCCACTATCTTTCTTTTAAGAACGTGCTCATTGGTTGGGGGGAGGCGGTTGACCCTCATTAACCCTTTAAGGGCTGCGTGCGCGCTAAGAACTTTTAACTGACTTGTAGAAAAAACATTGCAGCTTCTCACCCATTTGAGGTAAGGGAATGAAACCTGCGTCATTTTTATCCTTAATGGTCTGGCTTTCATATCCCAGTTTAAATTTTACTGTAATTGGCTGGAAGTTTTCGATAAGACTTGTAGAAGAGCTGTAAACAATGATTATACAGCGGGCACATTCGGGCGCACCCGTCCTTAAAGGGTTAATCACCACGTTACTCATGTAACACTGTCGCTGACGCGCGTCGGACTCGTTATCGTGTACATTGTAATGGCCGCCATCTTGTCGCCGTATCGCCAGTCGCGTGCCACTGTGTCGCCATGTCGCCAATAGGCCTTCTTCCGTCGCATGTCGGCCTTCTTCCGTCGCATGTCGGTTGTCGGAGTCGGTCGCGTGTCGGAGTCGGTCGCGTGTCGGTTGCCATCCTCCGTCGATTGTCGGCTGTCGGTAGTCGTTGCGTGGTCGGCGTGGTAGTGATCGTTATAGTAATCGTCCTCGTAGTTGCTTTCCTCGTTTTCCATATCGTATCCCTCGTAATCCTGCT
The DNA here is from genome assembly GCA_023313725.1 of Lithobius niger. Taxonomy (NCBI): domain Eukaryota; kingdom Metazoa; phylum Arthropoda; class Chilopoda; order Lithobiomorpha; family Lithobiidae; genus Lithobius; species Lithobius niger. The sequence goes on from JAHWFP010172820.1 coordinate 31,170, forward strand.
GACAATCGTCGTTTTTATTAGGCTTGTCTGCAATGAACTGTTTAAACAAGGAAAGTAATGAATCCGACTTCTCTTCCTGTTTCTCCCCCCGTCTTGTCGCTAACTGTGTCGGTTAACGCAACCTTTTGAGTCGTACGGGTAGGGTCGTTCAAGCTCAAGTCGATCACACTATTTTCAGTGAACGACTGATCCACGTTGGCTTTATCTCCCGTCTCGTTTCCGTCCTTCACAAGTGACGATCCGGAAAACGAGCCCAACTCATTCCCCATTCGACGATGGGTGTGAGAACGCACATCTTTCACCGATTGCGTATTACGGGGCGGAGATCCGTGGTAGTTGATCGATTCTTTACTAATTTTAGCAATCTTACTACTCTTACCGTTCCCTTTATCTTTCAATGACGATTTCGGTTTATCAGTGGGTGCAGACGACGTTTCCGTGCTCGGATTCTCCTTAATAACCTCCGAATTGCCGGAATTTGCGCATATTTTATTAGAGTTCTCTTTCCGACGGTGTTGATCGTCGCTCTTGGAAGCATGCGTTTTTCCCGTTACAGCGCTCTCCTCGCTAGGTGTTCCCATCGACAAATATGGCGTCTGTTGCACCATATTAGCCAACAACTCTTTGTTAGACGCCGCCATTTTTTTCATCATAATATCGGCAAACTTAGATAGTTTATCGTCGAACGATTTGTCCGCCGATTCGAATTTCGTCTCCAATTTCTTCTCGAGTGATCCCTCCAAGGAATCTTTCACTTCTTGCCGCATTTTATCCATCCTAACGTTCATTGTCGACGCAGCAGTTTTCCTGGCTGCGTGCACGAGAATCACCATTTTTGAAGATGGCGGCAACGCGTCTTGGGGTGGGAATCCGTCGAACGAAGACCCTGAATTAGATGCTTCATTAAATATTCCCTCCGATTTAGAACCCACGTCGGCACAAACTGATAAATTTTCGTTAATAGCAGCGAGTTTCTTTTCTCTTTTCATTTTAGCCAAACGCTCCCTCTTTGCACGCTGTAGTGCTCGTTGATCAGTTTGCTGCCATGTTTTTCGTATTTTTGTATACTAGCAGGGTGGTGCAGTTCACACAAAACGCATTTTTCCTTACTGAAATCGCACTGTCTGCAACGCCTGCATGCTGGGTGATGATCATGAACGTTCTTTTTACATGAATACTCGGTAAAATTGCCTTCTTCGATGGCTTTAATTATCTTGTCAATAGTTTTCATACTCGGAAATACTATAGCACGATGCTTCCTGCATCAGTGCTCAAACGATGTGGGGGAAAGATGGTGACACACTGTGAACAAGGGAGACACAGTGGTGCACCTAGCGGGAACTAGATGAAACTAGAAAATGTTTAAGAAAGCCAAAAAATGGGTGAATTTTTTTATCTTGAACATGGAAATCCAAAATTAAGCGATTTTAGCACGAATTACTGAAGGTAAGTATTCGCAGATAGTAAGAAACTTAGAATTGCAAAATTGTTCAGCGCAACATTTTGCACAAAACATATTCCCATTAACTTTTTAGTTGAGGCAACGGTTAACAAGAAAAATCAGAATAAAACCATTATATACCTTTTGCGGGCAGTGTGATAAGCATACATAGTACTACATTCGAATCTATAACGTTTCACCTAATACAGATAAACAAATGAGGATTAAAGCGTTTGAAAGGTGCGATTAATACCTTTCGAATGCTCCAAACTGCATTCATGTATCGTTATTAGATCAAACTTTACAGATTAAAACGTAATATAGTATATGTTTACTACGCTACGTTAAGTGTGCCACTCGCGTACTATTACGTTCGACCCTGTATAAATTTTACCCAACATAGATAATTGAATGCAATCGTTTGAAAGGTATTAACCACCCATTTTGAACCCCCCCCTCCACTCTCGACGCGCCATTAAGCTTTAATCCCCCCCCCTAACACCCCCATTTTGAACGCTTCAAATCCCACATGTGAAACTATGTTATGTTGGACGATTGGTCACAGACTCAAGAGGAAGACTATATTTTTTATATGTTAATTTAATATTTTTTCTCAAATGCTGGTGTCGAACATGGCTCTTATACATTCTTCCTTTACAGTATTAATGCCATGGACTAAGGACTGAGCATAATTCCAACACATTGTGCATAATCCACAACACGCGTTGTGGTACTTCCAATTCTAACACACCTGTTATTTAGGAAACGTGCAAAACTTCTTGACGACTGGGAGCATTTTCGTACTAGCTGGCATTGATGTGCATGTAGAGCTGACAAGAGTATAAGCAACCGTCGATAGTGTAGTTGCCAAGGAATCTAAATGGCATAAAGGTCCAGGCGGAAGCTCTGTCAGGATAGACTACAACGTAAACTAAAGCAATCACAGGTGGCGACAACTGTGGTTGCCTGTTCAAGTAAAGTTAGTGGTGCTTCCATTAAGTCAAAGACTCCAAGGAGAAACCCCATACTAAAGGCATCTGACAACTGTCTGCTCTGCATGAAAAAAGGAGGAATTAAAACTATTATGCAATCCTTCCAGAAACTGGGGCTTAATAAAGAACTTAAGAAAAAAGTGCTCCTCCGTAATGATTCCAGTGTTTTGACTTGGCTTTCTAGTGGAAGTCTGGTAGCAAATGAATTGAAATACCATAGAAACTGTTTCATCTATTTCTATTTCGCTTCGATTCGTACCTCTAAAAATGTTGTAGTGCTTGCTATGAAATATGGGAATCATCTTCATAGCACAGTATACGCACAATTTCAAAATAAATAAAGATATCAGCACCAATATCTTCTGAAAATGTTCCACTGTCAATACTCTGGAGATTTTAGGGCCGAAACGACAGAAACAAAAACAGAAAAAACAGAAAAAATACTCCATTGTCGTCTGAGCCGCAATATAACCAGAGTATTGACAGTCGAACATTTGCAGAAGATATTGGTGCTGATATCGTTATTTATTTTGAAATTGTGTGTATACTGTGCTACGAAGTTCGATTCACTTAATGTGGAAAGCTATGATCCAGAAGATGACTGTAGGGCTTCGTCCTTTGAGATGAGTAGGACGAGATAGATGAAAGCGTTTGTACGGTATTTCAATTCATTTGCTACCAGACTTCCACTAGAAAGCCGAGTCAAAACACTGGAATCATTACGGAGGAGCACTTTTTTCTTAAGATCTTTATTAAGCCCCAGTTTCAGGAAGGATTGCGTAACAGTTTTAATTCATCCTGTTTTCATGAAGGGCAGACAGTTGTCCGATGCCTTTAGTATGGGGCTCTTCCTTGGAGTCTTTGACTTAATGGAAGCACCACTATCTTTACTCGAACAGGCAACCACAGTAGTCGCCACCTGTGATTGCTTTAGTTTACGTTGTAGTCTGTCCTGACGGAGCTCTCGCCTGGACCTTTATGCCATTTAGATACCTTGGCCACTACACTATCGACGGTTGCTTATACTCTTGTCAGCTGTACATGCACATCAATGCCAGCTAGTGCGAAAATGCTCCCAGTCTTCAATGAAGTTTTTGTATGTTTCCTCAATAACAGGTGTGTTGGAATTGTAAGTACCACAACGTGTGTTGTGGATTATGCACAATGTGTTGGAATTATGCTCAGTCCTTACCATGGCGTTAATACTGTAAAGGAAGAACGTATTTGTTTAAATAAATAATTAATTAATGCTTGAATAACAGCCATGTTCAACACCAGCATTTGAGAAAAAATATTAAATTAACATTTATCCCAAAAGTATAGTCTTCCTCTTGAGTCTGTGACCAATCGTCCAATATAACATAGTTTCACATGTGGGATTTGAAGCTACGGGGGTGTTGGGAGGAGTGGGGATGAATTGAAGCTTAATGGCACGTCGAGAGCTGGGGGGGGGGGTTCAAAAAAGGTGGTTAATACCTTTCAAACGATTCCATTCAAGTACGGCGTTGTTACTGGGGCGGTTGGGGTATTGATTTGGGCGGCAATGCAGACGGATTTTTTTCGGGTGACTATTTTGATGGAGTCACGGACATCTTTTTCTTGCAACTAAGTTGCGGTTGACAGGTTGAAGAATTGTTCAACTGTAGTAGCATGACAGGGGGAAAACGCTTGAAGGAACAGCAACTGTTGATCCCACCGCTGTCCACCAAGTTGTAGCGGCCGAGGCTACGACTGTCGAGGTGCTTGTAGCTTCGCCGACATCAAGATGGTTTGATCCTTAAGTTTCTAGTCTGGCTGGCGGTTTTTACTTTTGCGGAAACAGCACAAATGTACTACTGGCCCAGTATGGGTAACAGAGAGTCATTGGTCCTATCGTAGGCTAACTAGAACATCTTAAAGGGGGGTATTCGCTGCCACCAAGTGGGTGTTGCTAATTGCAGCCCTGAGTTTAACTATCAAGTGGTTTTCTTAAATAAGTAAACTCTAGCAATTAATCGTACTAGTAGAATCACTGACGTTTTAAAAACTCTTGGTTTTATTAAAATGCAGAAAAATATAAACAACAATTACATTTAGTTTCAATTAGTGTCAACAAGAAAAGCTTTAAAAGAAAGCACGGAGATTTTTACAACAAAAATCCAACAAGAATTTACATTAAATTCAACTCAAACTTTACATGCTGTATGCAAAGAGTAACTTACAATTTTGAATAGAAAATGTTTTAGTGGGACACTCGGGCACCCGCTATTACGTGCAAACTGTGGGAATTACACGAAATAGTCCCAGACTATGTTTCTTAAGTGCGACAAGATCAAATCTACAAATCCGTTAGACTCCGCATTATTTGGGTATCCACTATCCACCATTGAAGGACGAAGCTTCAGCAAATAAGCAATCTTTCAGATTTAGTGTTTAGATTAAGTTAATTAATAATAAACACGGTGAAGTGAAAAGCTGGTTTTTAGTAAGGGACCGTGAACCCTGACGTTATGGGGGTGGGGGACCAAAAATGCCGATAATGGCGATACCACCCATAATTCTCAAAGCTTACGTTAGGGTTAAATTAAAACTATAAATTTTGAATGGGGTTTCCAAAAGTTAAATTTTCTAAAGTAACACTAGTCTAATACGAACCACTACCTTTGCCCGGCATGGCAACATTCGGACGGGACATCTCCTTTACCGACTGGCGTAGCTACCTCTGGCTTTAAGATCTGTTGAGCGTGTGCTCAGGAGTGAGGGGAGCTGGGGAGAGCTACGGCGATCTGATTGGTGGAGGGCTTGAAGAACAATGGGGAAATCGGCAGAGCAAAGGATTTTCGCTTGGAGCCGTTTGAAGGAACAACTGTATGGCTTTAGTGATAGAGATAGGCCAATTGAGTTATGCTCATTGTTTGGAACGTGAAAAGGCCTTTAATTATTACTGAATGTTTTCTTATTAAACCACGATGTTATGCATCGCGACTATTGAAGGAAAGATCTCAATAAATTTGGTTTTTAATAGTAGGAAGCCAGGTTTTACTTTGGGTATTGGTAGCCAAGTCGATTTTCAAGGAACAACTAAGTTACTATTTACATTAAAAACGTGTCCAGTAAAATTCGTAGCAAGATGTTGCCTAAGCTCCGGTAGTGGTGATGGCAAAAGATTACGTTAAAATATTATAAAAATAAAAGGTTAAATGTACCAGCAAGATGCTAAAACGCATTTAAATGAATTAAATATTATTTGCAGCCACAGATAATTGTTTTGGATGTCGGACATTTCTCAAACGCATTCAAAATCGTCACCTTAAATCTACTTAAGAAATATCGAACAAGGTGCATCTGTACATTTAATATGAGGTTAAGTACCTTCGTAGAGGAAGCCCCTCCTATCAAACACTAAGCTGATATGTTTGGCTTTATGCCTAAAAGGAATGAAAGAAAAATAAGTACAGTTTTTTTCAATTTTGAAAAGTGGCGTCTCGGGCGTTACGCGAGTTACGGCTTCGGTTTTGGAGGTTTTTCAAATGGCTGTAGTGTCGGAACCAAGATGAATTTTGATGACCTGTTTCCGGGGGAATACAGATAAAGTTCGTGGCTATTCAGAGGAGCTTCAAAGTTAAGACGAATCGGTCCATTTTGTCAGGGAGTTATGGAAGTCCAAAGACCGAGGTCTTTTTAGCGCTGGAGCGCAAATAAAAAAAACTGTTCGTTGCAGTAAACGAATTACCCTCAGTTTTTTGATGGTTTGAGTAGAGGTCGCCTCTCAAATCGAGTGAAGAACCCTGTCTTCTTTACAGTTTCACCAACAGCTGTCTACTGGTCTCTCCGATGTAGGTGGCCTGGCAGGTCTTACATGGGACTTTGTAGACCACCCCTCGCAAAATGGTCCTACACGGAGTGTAGGCCCATTTGTGTTTTTCGAAGGTGGTAAAGTGTGTTTTTGTTGTGATCGTTAATATGCCTTTTAAATACCACTGTGACTACCGGTTGCCGGTGTTTTCGATTTTTGATCAGATTTTTTTCCAAGTGTGGAGGATATTCCTAACAAGATCATCAAATTGTTGTAGACAAATATTGCACGTATTGCACAGAAATTCACATTCCACATTTCTTACTCGTTGGATGCAAATTCCCAGCGTTTTCATGTACATGCAAGAAACCACTTCTTCCAGGGCAAAGACTTCAGTTAACTGGGACATTATTCCAAATAAGCGTAAAATTCTGAAGAGCACATGAACATCGATCGTGCTTGTCGTTTACCAAGCAATTCGGGGAAGGCGGTGACGTCTGCTTGTCATGGTTGTAGCCCCCAGGCCATTGCCATGACCTTTACTGGCCTTCCCTGCAGCCAGAACATGTCTCTCTCCAAAGCCACTAAGGCTACTTCCCCATGTAACCGAGAGAGAGAGTTGCTTGATCATGGCTCAGTTCAGAGCATGGTTAACTTGTTATAATCTAAATCTGATTAAATCATCTTTAATCAAACAGCCTTAACTCGCAGTGAACTCAATTCGTGATGTTCCCAATTCGGGCGCCTGGGGATAGACACAATTTTGGCGACCGAACAGGTTGTGCGTAGAATGCACGAAGGAAATTTGGACTCAGAAGCCAAACAACCGTAAGTAGAAATTTCGAGGAGCGCTATGGCGGCTTGGGCAACATGCCGCAGGTGCTGCAAGTATTCGTTTAATGAATTATCGGCTATAATACCACGAGTGCTTCTATGAAATCGATAATTTGTGTGTTTTAGCACGAAACTCCTTTCCAGATTTAATTTCCCGAGACCGAAGGTCGAGGGAAATTTGTTGGAAAGGAGTTGAGTGCTAAAATGTACAAATTATAAATTTCATAGAAGCATGAGTGGAATTCGGTTAGAGAATTTTTGTTTTTCTTTCCGCAAAACGATTCTCCAAAGTGATTTCGCTTTATGGTTTCACTTTCGATTTGCAGGGGAATTATCAGTGGAATTCGGTTTCGCTTTCGATTTGCCAGGGTCTTTTCAGTGCAAGTCGACCATGGTCCCCCTTTCGCGGAAAGAAAACAAAAATTCTCAAAGCAATTTGAGCACTGGTTTTGAATGAGCGATTCTTCTATGCAATCTTGGAACTGTGAGAGGGATGACAAGCGAAATTTGGTGTTGAATTTTGAATTCTTGAATTTTCTGCATGTTGATGTCGAAAAATTGCCGCAAGCATTTTCACGAAGCCGATATAGCCAGAGAGCGTTGTTAAGATTTAAATTCACATTTTTTTTCCAATATTTGTATTGCGGTACCTCTACAGCCTCTGCAGTAACAGATTTTGCTAAAGATCGTTGCATTGCAAACTTTTGGATGGGTCCAAGCCATTTATTTGAAGTAGTTAACTTGAAATTTGCCTTTTGTCAAACTGGTTCCCCTCAGGATAGATGCTTGGCAACCGTTGTCAAGGTTATTGGCGGGAACAACGCTTCCGTCCTTAACAAACTCAGTATTGGGAAATTTTTGCTGGCGACACTCGAATACAGTTCAGATTGATTTTCTTGACGCAAGGTGATGATCGTAAGTTTGCTGACAAACCAAAACCAAAATTCAACAGTTACGCAATTTTTGTTAAGCCTTCATGGAGTACAATGATTGTGGAGCTATAAACTGAAATTCCAGTATCATCGAGCGAACGCCAGTCTGGAGTTGAATAATCTTAATTATAGAAGTTCGTTAGTTGAATCTGAAGTGTTAATCGCTCCTCTCGATAAGGCCAATTGCGAACTTCTGCCGATAGAGGGCAACAACTCACCGCTAGCATCGCGTTGCACATTACAGAAGAATAATTCGATTGACAAATCCACAATGTCGGCAAACGAGTGTCAGATTAAGTTATTGAAGTCTGTATTCGAGCAGCAGTTACAACCACTGCATAGTAAAATTGAAGCTCTGCAGTCTCCTAGACATTATGATGGGGCTATGCGCGAACTTCAGGCAATGTTGACTTCTGTGCGGGAATCGGTGAGGCAACTGCATGAAAAGGTGGAGACTCGTTTCGCCATGCACTTTGCGGCGGGCAGAGGCGACACCATCGGCAAGGAGACAAATCATGCCAGTGATTCGGCATCTTACACACCCTCGACCTCGACACCCAGCAGTAAACTCCAAAGGAAACCTTGACCACTATGGCACATCAGATTGACCGAAAGGAAACTGCAGAAGCAATTCACATTGTTTCTGAAGAAGATCAGGCTTCAGTAAGTGCAAGTTTGCAAAGTTCGAAGGAAGAAGATGAATCTCGCAAGGGAGACGGGCATGCCAACAACGGGTCGTTGTCATTAAGCAATACCCTTGCAGCTATGCAGGTTGTGTGAGGTTTGGCTTCAGCTTTGACATCCTGGCTTTTTGAACTAAAGATTCTCGATGATGTCACAAATCTTTCTGGATGGCTTCAGGAAAAGACGATTCGGGTTGAAGAGAGGAAACTTGCCAGTGCATCGTTGCAGGGCTGCATGGCGGCAAATTTAAAAGGCCAACGTGCACCATCACTGGACTTTGCGAGCAGGTTGACCACACGGTTCAAGACGACAACCAAATGAGGTGATGAGCAGAACGGAGCTCCTGAGCACATTGCCACTTCCAGATCAAGGAAGCCGCCTTGGCCGCCACCTAGCAGAAAGACAGACTGCGTCGGGCTACTTAGTGAGGCTTTAGTGCCACTTGCCGAAGAGTGCGACTACAAGTGGTCGGACATGAGCAACGTGTAACTCATGAACTTTGAACATCTTGTGGACGGCGGTATGAAGGAAACTTTTGGATTGACTTAAGCGGCTAACTCTCGTTTGTAAGGAGGTCCTGGAGTTTCGGTTGTAAGAGAACTTGGAGTTCGTTTTTTTTTAAGTCATTGTGAGCAACCCCATTTTTGCATGCAGCCAGTTAAATTGTGGAACGAGTGGAGCACTGCATTGATCAATGCAGTGTAATTGGCTCGCTCATGGGTTCCTGTTTTGCGTCATGTCTTTCAGAGTGTTTTGGTTGGCTCAACCCAGTTTGATTCTAAATTTATTTTCTTGGTGTGTGTCGTGCACTGGGAGGATCTGCTGTTTGGAGATGCTTTGCCATGGACTGTCTTACTTGACCGGAAGTAGTAAAGTACTTCGACATTGCTCTAGGATCTCTCTTTGCAATCAGTTATTCGTAGTTTGCAAATGGTGTTACGAATGGCTGTAGCCGCGGTTCCTTACATAGGGGAATTCGTTCCAGTTTCTACAATCAGGGCGTGACTGGTAAGTTTTCCATCTCCTTACTTTGATATTCATTTCAACCTTGATGGAGGGGGACAGCCATACAGATTTTGAGCGGTGCACTGGTTTGGGTGCATGCAGGATAAAGTTAAGGGTGACGCTGACTAAAAAGTCTCATAAGTACAGACCAGGCATCGTTGCAGCCAAGAGAACTTGCCAGTCAAACCTGAAGATAATATTGCTGGATAAGTAGTAATCAGCCTTAGCAAATTGGGTATAAAGGCAATCATCAAAATTATTGAACTTGAAATGCCCAAATGTCCAAGAGAGCACGACATGGTCAGATTTACCAAAAGGGGGCGTCATTGAAGTTAAGGATGTTGGCCTCGCCAGAGGTAGGTCGAGGAGGAAAGGTCGTTGATTGGCACTGCAATGCGCCAAGTTTGCTGGTTAATAGGGTTAATCTTAGAGGCCATTCCCTGGTTGAATGATATCACTACTTTCAAAGGTCGACCCTTTTTAGAAATTTGGTGGCTTTCTTTACACCGATTTTGGGCGGATTTTTCCTTATTCATCCCATTTTTACTCATGTTTGTCTTTCTGTTATCATCGGTAGTTCCATTCACACAGTTTTATATTTTTATTAAGCAGGTCAAGCATTCAACGTGGCTTTCGTGACAATGGTTTCATCTACACAGCAACCAAGAAATCATTCCTTGAGAGTAGATGGGCAGCTCACACTGGCTCCACATAATAATGTATGGAAATACTTTCAGTCAACCTTTCAGTCCTACTGCCATCTGATGACAAAGACAAGTAAGTAGGCCTATTTAACTTTTATATTTTATTAATCCGATCATTAAAATAAAAAAAATAAACAACATTCAGTTTAGAAAATAAATGAAAATTCAAAATTGCAACTCACATCATTATGGAATATTGAACAAATTAAGAAAAAGTTGGGGGTAATAAGCATTGGAATCACCGATGGTGAGAAAGCCTGATGTTATACTCTAGTTGCATAAGGCCAAGCTGTTTGACTTGTACCAATCACAGGCTCGCTAGCAATTAAAAAAAAAATATTTTCACTTGGCATTATACTGTAACTAAATGACACTGTTGCTTAGACAAATGTTTTAAAGAATACATAACACATAAAACTGAGCCATTTTACCATTAGTCCAGGAATGATTTTGAACATTAAAAAACAATAAATGGGCTCGCGTCATCAAGCAAAAATTTTGAAGGATGTAATCGCACATTGTCGAAGCTACAGCATGTAGGATACTAACTAACCTCTTTTAGCACTCTTGGTAAGTGGCGTTTAACTTTTTTCAAAACTCCACCCCTTTTAAACTGAGCTCGCAGGTTGGCCCGCGATGTGGAGGAGTTGGATCCATCACTAACTACTTCTTTTGCCTCACTTGCACTTGCATGTTCAGTACTACAGTCTGACTCTCCAGTTGTAAGCTCAGTGGCATCAAATTCTGTTAACAAGCAAAAAATAAATAAAGTTATGATACTTAGCATTTTCTGTCTTTGCTTTGTTCAGTGTTGTCAAAAACATAAGCTTACCTTCAGAAAGTTTGAAAAAACACTCGTCACACACACGAGCACTTTGAAATTTTAGATACTGAAGAGGAGCACGGTTAGCAGAACACTTGCTACATACCACCTGCAACAAAGTTTTA
>JAHWFP010172820.1:42494-81781 GCA_023313725.1 Lithobius niger
CCCATACATATTTTGCAATGGACTGAATAATTTTGGTTTGCTCTATACTCTAAATTTGCAAAAATTGTGATTGTACATAACTGAGCTTTCTCCTTCTGAGAATTCTCCTTGCTGTGTTAACTAGTTGGGATGTCCCTTTGCTAATCGACCCTTTGCAACTACCCATTTGCATAAAATTACCCCTGAATTTATGAGAACAAAACAAAACTTCGCGTCCGTTGCCTCACCTCCGGTGCCCTGCTTCCTTCCACGTGCCTGATCACCACTGTCGCTTGTGCCGTGGCCATGGCAAGTCATGTGTTGATAGCAGAAAACTAAGTGTTTTCACATGGAAAAGCAGTATTGTTTACATTGATGGCAGCTTATGACTATGCCTACTGTATAGTCCAGATCATGAGCGATGCTTATCAATTACTCGGCAGACGGTGGGAATGCTGAGCGGTTTGTTTGGATTCGGGGAAGACGGCATTGGGAGTGGTTCACGATGGAGGCGCCGTTAGGCCTACCGAAGCGGTGAGTGATGTAGGCCTGACCGTTCCTTGGGGAAGTTTGGCAGAGTCGAGGCTAGCCTGCCAGCAATATTAGGAAAGCTGATGCACTTGAAAAGCGTTGCATAAAATAAGAAAGAATATAATTTTAGGAGTGAACGTAATTTCCGCCTAGAAAACGACAACGATGGGCAGGGCAGGCTTCCGAGCCGTGACGATGATGGTGTAGCGGTGCTTACAGGGTCTTGATGTGCCTACTGTCTATTGCACCGACATCTGGCAAAGTTGTAGTTTGTAGAGAATAAATCCTAAGTGGCAATTTTTACTTTCGCGGAAAAAACAGCATAGCGTGTCTACTGCACGGTTAGGAGAAGAGCGTCAACGTCCTAACTAAACTTTTATAACCTATCTATCACGGTTTACTGCCACCACGATGGGTAGTTAATTTAATTGCCTACTTAGGAGTTTAGCTCAATAAAAATTGTTTTGTAATTAAGTAACCCTTGCAAATTAAATCGGAAGGTGTGAAGAAGTTAAGGGTTCAGCATCCAACTGATTTTAAGAAAATAAATTTGAAATGATACAAAACAAAAAATTGCCAGCAGAGGCTTTGCTCAATTGGTATGGAAATTAAAAGAAGGACTTGCAAGGACTAAGTAATGCATTTTCAATTTTTCAAGGACTTGTAAGGCCTTACAAATGGTAAAATGATAAATAAGGACCTATAAGGTTTGTAAGCACTGGTACGAACCCTGGTGACCCTATTACCAAATGCGGGGGCATTAATACGCCCGGTGTGTGCATTGGATCCGAATTATTGGAATGGTGGCCACAACACATAATTGAGTGATTAATGAAAATATAAATAAAATGCAAGCTAAGAGTGGATCTTTTTCCGATCGGTACGTGATCGAGGCGGTGTGCAGAAAGGGTTTGTGTTGTCGAGGAGCACGGACCGTGACTTGAAAATAGTCGATGAAGCGATAGTGAAGTTGCAGGGAAGCTTCCTGTTGGTTTTACTGCCATGATTACATGTGCTGCAGTTTTTGCGCGAGGGAACCCGTCAACATCTCGTCTTCTAAGAAAGAAAAGTTTCACAGGTAATGAACGGAGCCACCACGACGGGGCGGCACAGGTTACTTTCGCATTTGCGGAGGAAGTACGGCCAGGACTAGCTAGCACAGCACCGGGGACGCTTAGGAGGCCGTGGAGGGCGCCTGCGGAAAGGAGGTGGTTGGTGCTAGTACAGACGGCATGTGGGGCCCGCCATTCCCGGGTGCTGGTGGGTGATTTTTCAATTGAGGTTTAGCTTTAGGTTCAGCTCCGATTTGGTTCCCCAGGGGAGCGTGGAGCATAACGGGAGCCTGCAGGGCTTGGCCGCCGACGCGAGGACGGGGCCACAGGATGGTTGTCGGCGATCACCATGCACATTTTAGAGGCATCTAGCACGTCGAGTTATAAGAATACGGATAAAGACTGGTGCGAGTGCCCCTGAGTCGTGTTGGCTTCACTCTTTGGCAGAGCCATCATTGTGCCATCATTATGGTGGCGCTTTTTTCGAGGAAGTATTATTACTCTGTACAAAATTTTGCAATTAAATTATGGTGGGCTCCTTCTCAAAAATAAACTCCACCTACAAACATACAAGGCTACACGTGGTCATCAACTCAAGCTTGAATTTCAATACCATAAACATGAATGGGCACGGCATACTTTTTTCTCACGTTTACTCTGCATTTGGAATGGCCTACCAGAGTTGGTTGTAATGGCCCCATCTGTTAATAGCTTTAAAAACAGTTTTGATAAACACATCAGTCTTGAGGCACCACACCTTACTGTTTTTTATTACTCTAGTTAATCCTATTCTTGTATATAATAATAATAATAATAATAAATATAATGAATTAATTTATTGTGGAAACACAAAGAGTCAGGGAAGGGAACTTGTTTTATCCACTGACACCCTGCCCAAGTTAACGATAAACATAAATACAAAATTAAAACATGTGTATAAAACTAAAATTTGTAAATTTGTATATTCAAATTGAAGCACTGCAGCAAAGCCCTTGTCTAGTCTAAACTAAGTATAACATATTTACTGAGATCAACCCCTCTCAGTTTTATTTTAAACGAAGCCAGTGACGGTGCTTGGACAACATCAGCCGGGAGATCATTCCATGGCCTCACCACACGGTGCGAGAAGAAAAATTTCCTACAATCCCTCTTAAAGGGGAGAACGACCAGTTTGAAATTATGGCCACGTGTATAATTCCCACTCCTCAAAGTAAAGAGGTGGTCCGGGATGCTGGTAAACCCACGCAATATAGAAAATGTCAGATTAAGGTCAAGTTTAAGCCTCCTTGTTTCAAGTGTCTCTAGTTGCAAGAGTTTTAGTCGTTCTGAATAGGATTTATTTTTGAAACCAGGTAAGTATTTAGTAAATTTTCTCTGTACAGATTCGATTAAATTAATATGTTTCAATAAATGGGGTGACCATACCGGACTGGCATACTCCAGAATTGGTCGTACAAAAACATTAAATGCCCACACCAGGGTTTCAATGTCGTGAGAGACAAAGCACCGTTTGATTATGGCCAGCCTCTGTCGTGCCATTTTTACAATGTGGTCGCAATGAGCACCGCACTGTAGGTCGGCGGTCAACCAGACACCTAGGTCTTTTACAAGTGTGACCAGATCGAGGGCTTTATCAAAGAGTGTATAATTGTTCATTGGATTTTTTTTTCCAACGTGGAAAGTCTTACATTTGTGTCCCGCAATTGGTAAATTCCACGCCAGGGACCACGCTTCAATCTCCAAAAGTGAAGTAGACATGGCTAGATAATCATTGTGACTCCTGATAATGGTGTACAGTTTTACGTCGTCAGCAAATTTGGGACAGAAAACATTTGGATTTAAAAGCTTCAGATCGTTAATATAGATCAAGAACAGGATTGGGCCCAAAACCGAGCCCTGCGGAACACCACTGGTGACTGGACTTGAACACGAATCGGAAATACCGATGCATACTTGTTGCGTTCATGACATGAGAAAATCACAAATCCATTTTAACATATTACCCCCCATACCAATAGCCACCAACTTTTCAACCAGTCTGGAATGTGATACTGAATCGAAGGCCTTAGCAAAATCTAGCAAGACCACATCAACACATTCACTAGCCTCAACTGCCCTTGTCCAGCTATCAAGACAGTAGAGCAACTGTAAAACGGTTGATCTGCCACGTAGAAAACCAAATTGGTCCTCCGACAGCAAACCAGAAGAAGTAAGATAGAGAATTATTTTATCCTTAATTAGACGCTCTAACATTCGACATGGTAAGCAAGTTAAGGATATTGGTCTATAGTTTGAGGGGTCAGCGCTGTTCCCTTTTTTATAAACAGGAATAACCCGCGCCCGCTTCCAGCAAGAAGGTAATTTTCCAGATGACAAGGACTCAGTCAAAATAATGGACAAAGGCTGGCCAAGCTCGGTGGAGAACCTCTTGTAAAAATCAATGAAAATCCATCAGGACCAACAGCAGCGCTTCCACTCTGTACATGGAGAACACGCTGTATGTCCATATGTGACACTTCCTTCAGAGTAAAGGGTTGGGATCCATTGACACAATGCCCATCCAAATTGGCAACGACGTCGTTAACTGTGAAATTATTTGAAAAAATTTTATTTAAAATTTCCACCTTATCGGCGTCATCAGACACAATATTGCCGTTAAAATTGAATGGTAGTAACCGATGGTTATGACCAGTTTTACCTTTAACGTATTTATATAAAGCAGCGACATTTCCCTTCTGAATGATTTTGCGTTCATTGGCCATCACAATACGTTTAACAGTATCAGATAAAAGTTTACTACAGGTTTTACCTTTTATCTTTTTACGTCTGGCAATTTTGGTTATATCTTTATGGGGTCGAATTTTACAACTGTGGAGTCGTCACTTGTGTGCTCCACAATGGCAGCCATCAATTTCATGTCAATATGTTAACCCTACCAAGATACCCCTTTAACTACTAATAGGCTCTTCTATAATTATATATTGTATTAAGTTGCATCACATGACTTCCTGTTATAATTGTATTTAAAGAGAAGTAAACAGGAAGTTCGCTGTCTTATCAGCTGTAGCCTACACTCTGGTAGTCCGTGTGTTTATTACCATTGGTGCCCACGCTGGGCTAAGGTGTGTCCCCGCCCAGGACATCACAACAACTCTTTCAAATTTTCCTATAAGAGCTATGAAAATTTACCAAGCCCGTTATTTTATCAAGGAAATTTGACCAAGAGGTCTCAATATCCATAGTTGGATCAACAATACCGGTCCAATTAATTTCTTGCAGACTCTTTTTAAGAGCTTCGAAGTTAGTGTGACGTATAAAGCCAGAATTATTAGTCTGAAGTACTGGTGATTTTAACACGTTAATTTTGAAAGCAACCATATTATGGTCACTGTTGCCAAAATGTTCACCAACGAATACATCATAAATCAGACGGGCATTATCCACCAAAATCAAATAGAATATATTACGACCATGAGTTGGTTCCGTAACCAACTGTTCCACACCCAATTCCAAAACACAATCCAAAAACGGTTGCTGGCAACACTTAGAGACAGCGAAGGTAGACCAGTTTATATATGCCATGTTGAAGTCGCCAATTAAAAGGTTCAAAGTAGTTGTAGAAACATTATTTTTGAAAAAATTTATCATATTAGTAATTTTATGTTCCACCAAGCCATTGGGTATATAACCTAAAATAATTCTTAATTTATTAAGACCAAAATCTAGGCTCAAGGCCTCGGAATCCAAAGAGGACCTCAAAACATGGCATATTAAGTTTTCTCGAACCAAGACCGCAATTCCGCCACCACGCGAACCACGATCGCGGCGAAGAAGCCGATAAGATAAGTGATTTAATATCGACGATTCTGTCACCGTATCATCAAACCATGTCTCCACAACAAATACCAAATCATAATTATTATTTGAGATTAGGAGGCGAAGTTCACCCAGCTTGGAACCCAGGCTCCGTGCATTGAACAAACTATTGTTAAATACATAGTTAAATGAAAATCAGCTCAAATGATGTCTTAAATCTCTTTTTCTAGTATATATACCCACAGTAATTTATTTGCATGTATACATCCACTCATACTAAGAATTTAAAAATAGTCTAAATTGTTACTTAGTTGTTTTGTGATATAGCATTATTATATATATACTAAAAATATCAACGATATATTTGTAAGTCGAAAATATTTGTCTTGTTACGGTTTATCCTGGATTATTAATTTTTTTTCTTTTGTATTTTCTGATGCCTCCTGTCTTGTAATGCCCAGCCTTGGGCGATTAGACGGTTAATAAAAGTTAAAGTTAAAGCTGTTCTCGGCAGGTTTAGCGTATCGTGCTTTGACAAGGCTACGATGACAGCGTTGGGCCATTATCACCAGGTTGTCGGGTCTACCTGTATCTTTGTGCGTCCTTTGGTGTGGCTCGCAGGTTCCTAAAGGGCGTGTTTCATTGCAGCCGGTACCGCCGCGGTATGGTTGATTCGGGACCTAGTTCCTATGTTCGACCACGCAGGCCGGTGAACAGGCGGTCGCACAGTGCAATCTGCAATCTGCCGGTGCGGATGTTAGGGCAGTTCGAGCGTTTTTCTGCTCAGGCAGCGGAGGCGTCTGCAGCGAGTGGTTGCGGGGTCTCGCCATCCTAAAACAAATGATGCCAACATGTCGAGCTGGACCTCGCCGTCTGTTTTCCACTCAAACTTTGACGAGAAATCGCAGGAGGTGTAGTGAGCCAGCTATTGCAGAGGGGGGATATGCAGGATATGCTCTAGCAGAACGGGGTAGGTCGCTGTGCTGCACCACGTATGAAAATCTATCCAAACTAGCTAACACAGAGAGAATTCCAAGAAGGCAAATTTGTGCTATCAGAGAACTTGTTCTCGCACGATGATCTAAGTTTTACGAGTAGAATACGACGAAGCTGTGTTAACTTAGTTACCCGCCCATCTCCCTGGCGCCCTAGGAGATATGATGTGGTTCGGCTTGCACAGTCTGCTTATATAGACTGGCCCAAGCTTGCGCATGCGCAGAACTATTATGAGTCCAGCAGGGAAGTCAACCTTCAATTTTCTAGGGAATTTAAACTCAAAGGGGAAAAACTGCTATAAAAAAGGTAATGTTTATTTTCATCGGCTATAAAAAAAAATATTTTCTAAAATTTCGTCCCGTGGATTTTGAGTGAAGATAGAAAAATATACACTTTTCATCAAGTTTATATGTAAAACTCCTCGACAAACGTAAATTTGCCGGTCCCCATGAAGGCCGGCTGAAATTTGTTTCTTTTGCTAAGGAAAAATACTATACCTATGAATTTTTTTGCATTTATGCTCACCGTGCCTTGAGAACTAAAGTTGCGCCGATCCATCCAGCTCCACAACCCACTGCGCATGTGCAGCCCTCCTTACTTAAGAGCTTGCTCGAAGGCAAAGGCATCTTTAAGTTCCCTCTCGATCTATCAGGAGGTGACTGAAGAGGGGAGGCAGTGTGGGTCTGTATAGTATTTTTTCTTAACAAAAAAAACAAAAACAAATTTCAGCCGGCCTTCATGGGAGCCGGCAAATTTATGTTTCTTGTTGCTGGAAAAATACTATACCTGTGAATTTTTTGCATTCACAGTTGACCTCGTTCGAATTGGTGACAGGCACGTTCAATTTGTCTTCCGGTTTTTTTTTTTTTTTTTTTGGGAGGGGGTGGAACAGGAGCAATATTCGTCTAAAACGTTAAGAAAGTAACTAAGTATATACCTTTGATGTGGTCTTGATGGATGACGTCTTCTAACTGTAGCTTGACATTGATCTATCTTGCTTGGCTTGGTTCAAGCACATGACTTGATCAGTTTGGTTGAGAGTCCAGTGTGTTCGGGTTGAGGTTACATTGAGATGAATGACATAGTTCCAAGTCTTGAGATTGGTTCTAAAGAGGGAGTTTTAACCCAACTGAGGTTACATATGTTTTCACTTTTGTGTATTGTTGCCGAGAAATGAAGCGTTCGCTTGTTGAAGGATCAAAAAAATTTTTTTTTTTAATATGTTTTAAAATGTCTGTAAATGGTCAACGAGTGTTCACATGTTTGGTCTTGGCGCAGATGCTGGTTCAGCATTGTTGAATGAGGAAGGAGTTGAATTTGAACAAATTTCTTTATACCAATTTTTTTTTTAATTAATATTGATTTTGAGATCTTTGATGAAATCTTTAGGCGTGGTATTTGGCACGAAGCCGGCATTTAGTGCATGGAAGATTTAATGTACTGTTAGACGTGTAGGGTTGCAGTCCCGCAAGATTAGGTTGTATTAGGTGATTATCAAACTGCCATATATTAAAGACAAAAAAAGTGTTCACAAGGGCAGTGTTGACCATGGCGTACCACGCAGCGACGAATTTGTTGTCCCTGGTTTCTTCCTCAATCAAGGTTCAGATTGTCCGGGGTTAAACTCTCGGCGGGTCAAGAGGAAGGTCTCCAAATGAGATGACTGGCGGAATTAGCTCCTTCGTCGGTTTTACCGTCATAAGGTGGGTGACGAATGCGAGGATCGCAAGGTCCAGTTTGGTGACGTAAGGGATGCTCAAAACGTACTCACCTTGGTAACTGGGTTTGGGGTTTGTTGTAAACTCAATATCTTCTACATTCCAGGCGACACCCATTTCTCTGCTGGGGAGTTTAGCAAGAAGAGATTCCTTTAATTTATGTTTTGCAGTTGAGAGTAGTTTATGATAGGATATATTGTAACGGATATTGGCTCACCCTCGTACCTACTTGTGTGCTTGAAACGGTAGTTAACTCTTGTTGGCGCCACAATCATTTGTTTAACAGCAAAGACTTTTAGATTTTGCGCCAAAACCATGAGCGGACGTGCAGGAGAACGTGGGAGAACGTGCAGGAGAACGTATTGTCGGCCACGATCGGTAAAAACTTTGTAACCAACACTGGATTGGATAATGAACTCAAAGGCTGATTGCTTATCCGGTTGATCCTTGAAGCCGACCAGAGCATATAAAAAGGCAAGGGCTTCAGAGTCCGATGTTCAATTCTCGTTGATTCTTGTGTTGAGAATGTACGTGATAATGTAACCCAAATCTTGTCATGATTATTCCATATTAAACAAGGTTTAACTACTTCAAGTGTGGTTTCTACATTGAACACACGTTACAATATGCATGCATTAATCGCTATGGATTGTTGTTTTGCGAATTCCAATTCAAGTTTTACGTAGTTGGAGAGCAAGGTTTGAGTTGGGAAAGGTGGAGATCCCTAGTGATAATCGACGGTGAGAAAAGGGGTAGAACTTCATGTTTGTAATTGTTGTCGATTTCCTCTTTGTCAAGCCAAAATACTTGCTGATATGGAACATGGGCTTCTTAGGCCTGAGGAGAAAGGGGAGGGGATGCTTGTGGTGAAAGTGGTGCATCGGATAAATTCTTCCAGTTTTCCTTTGGCGGTTGAGGAGCATGACCAGGAAAAACGACGGCGGAGGAATCGTTTTGAGCTGCCGAGTAGTCATCTAGAGTTTCAAGGTTGACGGTGCATGTGGGGTTAAGTCACAAGCTCTTGGTGTTGACGCATGGGGTTTGACGCTTCCATTGAGTTGTGCAGAAAAAGAAGATGGGGTCCCGTTAGACGGTTGTCGAGACTTCAAGTTTGTTGATGCCACAGGTAACCTGCGATTCACTTCTGTGGGGTTAGAAACAGTGAGAGATGGGGTGGTTGGTCGTTCATTAAGTTCCCTTAAGGTTAGCATTGACAGTCCTAGCGGTTTCGGGGCCATTGGTGACTCGTATTCCGAAGATGACGTGATCGTGGAACTTAAGACGAATTCCCTTGGTGACGACCCTCCTGCCTTGTAAGGGGAGCTCGAAGAAGAAATGCGAAGAGTCGGTGGTTTGGGTTTTGAGACTTTCTTTAGGGGCTTCTTAAGCACTAGATGGAGACTTGTGATTTGTAGCAACTTGGCTCGGCGTTACTTTGCTTGCTTTGAACGTAATTTGGCAGCCCTCTGGAGTTTGACGATCTTTAGCCATGTTGATGGTGAGATTTGGACACATAGAGGACAACGTCTCTTGTCGTACTCGAGGCGGCGGGGAGTATGGCACACTTTATGAATGTCATTCTCCCACGCACATTCATGCCGAGGCAAGAACAAGTTTCAGGGTCCGAAATAACAGGTTTCCTTTGCCAGAAAGGTTGGTTTCGTTGAAAGATGGGGACATACCGCCTCGGGTCCTCACCATGTCATCCGAGGAACTCTTGAACGATGGTTGAAAACGAGAAAATTGTCGATGGTTGTCGTCCGACATGAGGCATGTAAAAGTGCGCAGGCAGAACAGATAGAGAAGCGGACCACGGTTGTGGAAAGCTGTGGGCATATGGAGTTCAAGGTCGTTGCTAGGCGACGGAGGAGAAAAACCCCGAGAAAAAGAGAGAACTGGCGTCATCTAGGCTCGGATAGGGAAAGAGAGGAGAGTTGGGCTCGTCATAGACCAGAAGCCTTGGGTTATACGTTGATGGCAAAGTTGATGGCTGTGTTTGCACGAACAACTTCTGTTCGTGGCAGTTGACCGCTTGCCTTGGAGTGAGGGATTAGACGTTCTAAGTCGGGCCACATATGAAGGTGGTTGAATTTAGATCCCAAGTGATGCTGTACTGGAGTCCTGCGTTGCCTGAAGCAGTGAACCTGCTGACAATCTTGGAAGCTATCGATAAAAGTGGAAACCGCCTGATGCAGTGGAGGTGAAGGAGGCCGGATTGTTGATTGATTTTTTTTTTTTTTTTTTTTTAAATGAAGTCGGGAACAGTTTCTTCTCTCCATTCCTCCCCCCCCCTCCCTGGGGTGGGGGGTCGATTGAGCGTTGAAAAACGTAATTGTGATCGGATGTCACGCTTAACGTCACACGAAGTTCCAAAGAGGTGCCTTTGGGCGGGGGCTGAATCCAGACATCAGGGCAAGGTGCTGAACAGTTGGACATTCCCTTTCTTAAAAGGGATTTCAGGTCCTAGAGGGACTTGCTTCGGGTGGGGTGGCCAATTACTTGAAGAGGCCGGGGCTTTCTTCAGGATCCAGATTGACGAGAACTCCCATGGGAGAGAGAGACAGTGTAGTTGTTGATTGCACGGAAGACATCACGGCACAAAGCTATTCTGGACGGAAGGGAGTGCGAGCGTCATAGTTGCAATGAGGGTGTACACCAT
This sequence comes from Lithobius niger, assembly GCA_023313725.1. Taxonomy (NCBI): domain Eukaryota; kingdom Metazoa; phylum Arthropoda; class Chilopoda; order Lithobiomorpha; family Lithobiidae; genus Lithobius; species Lithobius niger. The sequence goes on from JAHWFP010172820.1 coordinate 53,246, forward strand.
GTGTTGACTCTTTGGGTGCTATAGCCAACAGAAACTAAAGTCGTTGATGTTGACAGTGGAGGGAACCCTTGGACTAGTGGTTGACAGGAAGCCTGAACTGGACGATCGGATGTAAAGTCGTTGGTGCTTGGCTATTGGTTGTTTGGTTGGACAGCAATTGGTTGAGTGAGTTGACACAGTTGCTTGAAGGGAAGTTGCAATAGAATGAAGACGGCCGTGTTGATGGAAGAAGGCTGATACAGTGGGTTCATGGAGGTGAGTTGTGGTGAGATGGCTGCTGTAATGGCAGATGCTGCGACGAAGTAGGTGCTTGTAACATCGCCGGCGCCTGGTGTGACTGGATCTTGCTTATTATCACTTTGGTTGAGTTTGAATACTTTTTAGTTTAAAACAGCACAACTGCTACAGTCCCGGCGTGGGGAATGGAGCATCGATGTCCTAATAATAAGATCTGACTAGCAATAACAAGCGCTGCCACCAAGGTGGGAAAAAGCTAGCTAAGCTAAATTAAAGAGAATTGTCTTAAATGATAACTTCTAGCAATCATCAAAATAGTATACCAGCTGGTGTTTAAAACTCCTGGTTTTATTTTAAACAAACATGTTAAAGATTACACTTTACATTTGGAATACCCTTTTTACGTAACTTAACTTTCAGTTTAAAAGCAACTTTGAAATTTACATTAAATTCGCGCTCGTGAACTTGGATTGAGTTCTTTTTTTACAATTTCAAATAGAAACAGTGGTTTAGGCAAGCGGATTTCGCAAAAGAGCCCTCTTAATTACAAACAGCCTCGACTGACTTATAATAGTAGACCTTACAGTTATTTTTCAAATGGTACTCCCACAAGATCAAACCGTACCCATCGGAATTCACATTAGAAAAGGGATGTACACTCCATGAAGTAGAGCGCTTCTGCAAATCTAATTGACCCAGTGGCCTTTGTTTACATTAAGATAGATTAATGAAAACGGTGAAATAAAAGCTGGTTTTTAGGAAGGGACCGTGAACCCTTACGTTAAGGCTGTTAACGTCCTAAATGCCGATGGCTTAACAGACCATAATTTACTTTCAAAGCTAAAGGTTAATTTAAGCTTAAACTATAAATTTTGAATTCTAAGTCCAAAAGATAAACTTTTAAGTTAAACTAAGTTACATACAAACCAACTACCTTAGCCCGGCATGCCAACAATCGGACCGTGACATCTCCACTCCCGACCGGCGTAGCTACCTCTAGCTTTTGAGACTCCTGAGCTGTGCTCACGAATGTCTCCTGTAGCTGGGTTTCATACCTGTTGCCTGGCAGACAGGTAGAGGGAAACCGCGTACCTGTAGGAGAGCGACCGGGAGGGGGGGGGGGGTTAGAGTGACCTCGGGAGGAGGAGAGACTGACTCAGACCAGCCAGGCTGTTAATACCGGAAGTGGGCATGAAAGCGCGGACGGGCAGGGTAGCTTTGAGCTCTGAGTGAAGGGGAAATTGAATACTGTCTTTTGGTTGGAAGGGAATTTTAGGAGCTTGAAGAGCAAAGGGAATTGCCGACTTTTGTGGGCTGGGAGGCCTTAGCAACCGAGTTTTGAACTTACAACGTGAATAGGCCTATAAATAAAAACTACGATATAAGGCTACGAAAAAAAAATTAGTTGTTTCTCAGGCCCTGCCTGGTGGTCAAATTTGCCCCTTGTTGATGCTTTTTATTTGCTAGTTCAAGCTAAACTTATTACCGTTACAAGGAAAAGCAATTCAGTTAGCTGAAAATAAGTATTATTTAGCCTAAATTAACCACTTTCAGCTCCGTAAAATTAAGTGTTTTATAAGTTTTTCCGTAAAATTGAAATGCAAGTGTTTTGAGCAGTTGAAAGTAAGACTTGAGTTACTTCCAATAAAATAAAAAAATTAAATAAAAAGCCTGGTGGCCTGGTTACTTTTTAAATGAAAATACCCGAGAAACAAACTTATTTCTTTTCACGGCCTAATGTATCGCAACTATTGAAGGAGGGGGGGGGGGTGGACGAAGTGTTAGCTCAGAATCGGCATTGGCTTTGGGAAATAAACTGATATTTACTAGACATGAATTTAGTTGAAGGAAAGCTAGTTTGTTTTCATTCGGATGGTAGCTACGGTCGGAGTTTGGTCGGAGATGCTATTAAAAATAAACATGAAATAAACACTGGGGCCGTTAAAATACTCAAACATAAACGAAGAGCTACGGTAGGGTTCATAGCAAGAATTTAAGTTTACTAAAGTGCATTTGAGCACAAAATAAACGATTAAATACACAAGCTTAGTATTTAAGCATGCTATAATGCATTTAAGTTACCTTTAGTTGTTTGCAGAAGCAGACAAGTGAATTTTTAACAGTCGGACATTTTTCATAAATAACGTAAGTCGTCACTCGTTTTACAAATAAAAAATATCGTGTGTATCCTTACATGTATGTAAATACGATAAATGGAAGCCCCTCCTAAAACTACAACTATGCTAGTGTTTTTGGCTTTATGCCTGAAAGAATAAAATACAAATTATACAATGTTTTAGAAAACAGCGACCGGAAATTACACGGCCAGTTTTTGAGCCCCGACCGTTTGACCCTGTGTGGGACTTAGCCATTTCGGTGCGGCACAATCTGAGCGATTTTCCTAAGTGATGCCAATTTTTAATGATGAAATTTATGGATCTTTTCCCGTGGAAAGTTAGAGGAAGTAGTGTTCTATTAAGGGCTGCAAGAATTGGTCGAATTGATGCGTTTTCCATGGAGATATACATATTTAAGTAGCGATGTCTTTTCGGTGAGGTAGCACCAAATAAAAAAAAAAGAAGATTTCTGCCCTCAGGTTTTTGGTCGGCGGTGTCAAGGTGGCCTCACCACGAGTGTCTAATACAAGACCACGTTTACACTGCCCAATGCTGATGAGAAAGTCGTCACGGATCTTGGGAGCGGTTGCAATGAAGATCATTAGTCGGTTGTCACAGGTGCACTGAAGCCAGTTATGGTGAGGGAGGGCGATCGAGCTTGGGAGGTCCGAGCCTTTGCCCCATGTTGCAATGAAGATCTAAATAGCAAATGCAGTGGTCGTTTGGAGGCTGATGCCATGAGGGTGAGAAGCTGTCCTGACGAATGCAAATGCCGCTACCTCAGGAGGTTAGTTGCAATGAAGATCAGTCGGATGAATGTGATGGTTGCTTGAAGGTCTTCAACGAATGCGAATGATGGCTACTGTAAACGCGGTCTCGTATCAGACGCTCGTGGTGAGGACACCTCAACACCACCGAAGAAAAAACCTGAGGGCAGCACTCTTACCTACCAGAAGAGCATCGTCTTTATGGCGATCTACACAATAAAAATGTAAATAATGTATATTTTTGTAGGCATAAAGCCAAAACACTTTTCAGCTTAGTTGTGTTCTAGATGTTGCCAACACACGATATTTTTTATTTGTAACAGGTGACGACTTTGCTTATTTATGAAAAATGTCCGATGTTCAAATCAGTTTAAAATCTAACCTAAACTGCAATTAGCCCTTTAAAAACTAGCTGGACCATTTAATCTTTTATTTGTGCACTTAATGCATTTTGGTAAATTTAACTTCTTGCCATGAACCCTACCGGAGCTCCAATGTTTATGTTTGTCTATTTTTATGGACCCAGTGTATGATTTTATGTTTATTTTTTATAGCATCTCCATCCAAACTCCGACCGTAGTGAACCTCTAAAAACGTAAACAAACTAGCTTTCCTTCGTTGAAAACATGCCTTGTATATAGCAATCCGTTTCCCAAAGTCAAATGTTTATTCTGTGCAAAACACTTCGTTCCCCCCCCCCCCTCCTTCAATAGTTGCGATGCCTAACGTCGTAGTTTGTTTAACAGGCCTAAAAATCACGTTATGAGTTGAAAACTCACTTGCACATTCAAAGCCAGGCCTCTAAGTTTCCAAGTCGGCAATTCCCTTTGTCAATTCGAATTCAGCCAACCAAAACACTACTTTAATTCCGTCAGCCAGTCAGAGCGCTCAAGCTACCCCGGTCGTCCGCGCTGTCATGGCCGACTTCCGGTAATGACAGCGCGGCCGATTTTGGTCTGTCTCTCCTCCTCCAAGCGTCCACCTCTTCCCCACTCACCCCCTCCGTCGCTCTCCTACAGGTCCGCGCTAACCCTCTACCTGCCTGCCAAGCAGAAGGCATAAAAACCCAGACGCAGTAGAGTATAGTTAGCACAGCACAGCTCAAGGATTCTCAAAGCTAGAGGTCGCTACGCCGGTCGGGAGTGGAGATGCCGCGGTCCGATTGTTGCCATGCCGGGCAAAGGTAGTGGTTCGTATCGTACTTAGTTTAGCTTTAAAAGTTTAATTTTTGGACTTACATTCAAAATTTATAGTTTAAACTTAATTAAACCTCGTAGCTTTAGAAAGTAAATTTATGGAGCGTCAAGCCAAACGGCATTTCGGACGTTGGCGGCCATAATTTAAGGGTTCACGGTCCCTTACTAAAAACCAGCTTTATTTCATCGTTTCTTTAAACGCAGTTTAATGTAAACAAAGGACGGTTTGATCTTCGTGGGGTTTCCATTGATTAAACGCTCAGATCCACTTTATAGGTAGCCGCGGCTCTATAATTTAAGGAGTTGACTTATCAACAGCAACTCTGGGAGGTTTAATGCTTTGCAGTATACACGTAGAAAAATAACTGTAAAACAGGTCTACTATTACTAGACAGCCGAGGCTGTTCGTAATTTAGAGGGCTCTTTTGCGAAATCCCCTTGTGCCTACTCAACTCACTTTTTCTATTTGAAATTGTTTATGTGAACCTCGTGTTGGTTCTAGTGTCGAATTTAATGTAAATTCCCCCTGTATTTTATAACCTAAACTAGGTATAAAGTTACCAAATGTATTTGTAGTGCGATATTTTTATTCATGTTTGTTTAAAATAAAAACCAGGAGTTTTCTTAAACGTCCGTCAGTTTATTCGCTCGTTGTTCGCTAGAAGTTAACTTGTAAGATAATTCTCTTAAACTTAGCTTAGCTAGCCTAATTTTCCCACCTTGGTGGCAGCGTTACCGCTTATTATTACAGTTAGCCTACAATATTAGGACATGTGTAGCTCCATTCCCTACACCGGGACTGTAGCTGTTGTGCTTATTTGAAACAAAAAGTACCCCAAAGTAATAGTAAGAAGATCAAGTTACACCAGGCGAGCGGCGATGTTACAAGCACCTCCTCCGTCGTAGCATCCGCCGTTACACTACCCTCGAGATGAGTTGCCATAAAAAACAGCCGGTGGACGAATGCGAATACCACTGTGGCTTGAAGTACTGTACGTTGCCATGAAGCTGGACGAATGCAGAGGTTGCTTGGAGGTCTTCAGACGAATGCCAATGCGACCCAGGATGTGAGTTGCTATGAAGAGAACAGCTGAATACGAATGGTGCTGGAACTTGATTGGCTGTAGCATTGGAGATCAGGAAGACGAATGCCATGGTTGCATGGAGGCCATCAGACGAATGCCGTGGTTGCATGGAGGCCATCAGACGAATGCAAATGAAAATGCTGCAGACCCAGATGAGTTACACTGAAGAGGACGGTCGGCACACGAATGCGAATGCCGTCGCAGTTTGATGGGTAATTGCAATGAGACAGACGAATGCCATGGTCGCTTGAATAACTCCCGACGATTGCGAATGTGGATGCCGCAGACCTTGGAGGTGAGTTACAGTGTGGAAGACGGCCGGCGGACGAATGCGAATGCCGTTGGTCCGGTTGCTTGAAGGTTAGTGGGACAGCAGGTTCATGGTGGAGGGTCCCAGGAAGAATTCAGCAAAGGGACGAAGGCCGATGCAGCTACAGTTGAGACAGATGCTAGATGATCAAAAAGCAGACGAATGCGAATGCCGCAGTAACTTGGAAACAGGGCCGTAGCTACTGGGGGGGGGCAACTCCCCCCCCCCAATTTTAGAAGGGGTGTAAAAACGATACTTGAAATAACATAAAAAGTATGAACGTTCCTTTTTCCTTCTCCAGATGTGCTTGTTTTTTTTATGGGGTTTTCATGTTTTATTGATACCCCCCCACTAGTGTCGGCAGAAACCACAAACTATTCGTTTTGTTAAATAAATTTTTTGGACTAATTTAAATGGCAAAAATAACCCACCAAGACAGCTACGAAGAGGGGCGGTAGACACAGCTATGCAGCGAAGCCAGACCTAGTAGAGCCACTGGAATGGAGTCTCAAGCATCGTTGTATTAAACTGAAGTCCTGCTTTGGTTTTAGCTACTATCCCTGATAAGACCAGTAAGTAATGATGTTTTCTTTTTTGGCAGACAGCATTAAAAAAATAGGGCTGCAAAACTACCGAAAACAAATGAAAAATTCTGTGTCTTAAATGGGAAAAAATGTACGAAACCATTTCGTTGCCGCTTTATGGAAGAGTTTTGATGTGATGAATCGGTAGTTACACACTTTTTATTAGGAAAATGAGGATTTCCACTTTTACATAATGGCTTTTAAACCAGATAACTTAACAATTGTACCGAATTTTATGTTATTCTACAGGTATGAGACCGGTCAGAAGTCGTTGATTGCGAGCATCTCACCGTTCCCCCCCCCCCCCCTTCCAACACTCAAACGCACTCGGCGCGACATTTTCCTCAATCTATAAGGTTCAAATCTAGATTCAAAGTTAGCCACAAACGGCGAACTGATATATACCCCTGAGGCTGGGAAGAAATTACAGCTAGATTAAAAGTGAGGGTCAGCCTACATTTCTTTCAGCTACCGCCTGCTAAAGCAAAATTCATACGATTTTTTTTTCTAATTTACGAAAGAGTATACATAAATAACCCAGCAAAAAAAGTACTTCGTTTCATAACCTTGTTGGTGCCTGTATTTAGAGTTACATTTTAAAAACCAACTAAGAAACTCTGATTGTTCCAATGAAACACTTGCAAGTGGAACAATGCTTGATCGGCTTTAAATAGCCCTACTTGAGGAAATAATTTACACAAGGTTAATCATACAGACTACCGAAAAACGTTAACAAATTGTAGTACCACACTAAAATAAAATAAAAATAAAGGTGCATTACTATCCCTGTACAATGAGCCAAAATTAAAGCAAAAAAAAAACAACCAAAAAACAGAACAACCAATTGCAGCTTATTTTCTCCACAGTTTAATTAGCGTGAAAATTATTAGTCTGCTATACGACTATAAACAGTCTTGCCATAGACAAGAGATCAAAATTGCTCTTATTATTAATACAGGACGGAAAGCCAAATGGTCTGGAAAATTTTTTTCACGCTTTCCTTGTGTGTTCCTTTCTGTTCACTTGGTGAGTAACGTGCTGACAAGCGCCCCTCCAGTACAGATTGAAAAATATTTGATTATACATATGTGTATGTGTGCATGTTACATACGGCCTATGGACGTTTCCTTTTGGCCGTGTCAGTATGGCTAAGGGGTAGGACTCCGGCCTTTGGTCTCAAAGATCGTGGGTTCATATTCAGGCAGTCAGACATTTAAGTCCAAAGTGCAACGTGAATAGGTTTGAATCTGTATTTATTAATCACTGATTATTACACACTGTGGTCGCTAGGAAAGCAGTATATTTCCTGTATCTCTTTGCATGTTGGTGGCCTTTAGATTATGTAAACGTGTGCCTCCGAAAAGCCTTCGTTTTGCTGAACGAAGCGACCATTTTTTTTTCTTGAGCGCCCAAATGCCTCGCTTGGGTAAATTTCGCCGATTTCTTAATAATGGACCAAATCAATCCAACTCTTCGACATTTAATAGCCATCCATAATATCTACCTCTTGGGGAAGCCCAAATTCGAACTTTCCTCCTAGACGATCCACAATCAACGATTGAAAATCGCTCCAAAGCCAACTTTAGCGCTCCTCCATCATGGCCGCCATTATTGAAGACTTGTATTCATGTATTTCGTTTTATTATTTCTATTTTAGGGCAAAAAGCTCGAAACCATTAGCTTAGTGTTTATTAGGAGGGGCTTCCTCTACGAAGGTACTTAACCTCCCATACATGTACAGACGACAATTTCTAGTGTGATATTTTTTATTGTGTTTGTCGGCCGCAATCCTTATGAAAAATTTCCACAACGATCGATTTGTCTTTTAACTTTCACGTTAAATTTTCCAATTAACTTGTTGCGTTATAGCATCTAGCTGAACTAGTTTATTTTAACCGCATTTATACTTTTATAATAATCTTTTACCCCCAGAAATGCTACCATTTGTCCGAAATAATTCGACATCGGCATTCTACCAGACACGAATTTTAGTGTATATATGTTTGTTTTGGTTCTCCTCTAAAACCCGACTGGACCCATCCAAATGTTACTACTAGCTTGCCCTACTATTAAAACCAAAAGATATTTATAAAAGATCTGTTCCAAACCAATCCGAAAGTCAAACTGTGCAAAAAACTTCGAATCCCCTTTCCTCCCCCCCAGCCAAAACTAGTTGTGGTGTATAACACTGCAGTTTTCAGTTAAAGCTTAGAAAATCTAATAGTAATGCTTTATGCATTACCCAAACTCAAGTATTAAGCTTTAACCAGAGCCTACTCACATTGCAAACATGTAAATATTTATTCCATAGTCAATATTTTCAAAGTAAAGGCCTATTTCCCAAAGTTCACTTGAGTAAAACTCAAACAGGCCTATCTTTACATGTCCTTGCTCCTTCAAACGGCTCTGCACCCAGTCCCTTTGTTCAACCGACTTCTACCACTTTCCATTGTTCTTCTGGCCCCCCACCAACCAAACCTCCGCAGCTATCCTCGACGTCCGCGCTTTCCCCCTTTCCAGCATAAAAACCCCCCAGCTCAAAGCATCCACAGCACAGCTCACAGATCTCTCAAGCTAGACGGGTCACGCCAGTCGGGATTGGAGACGCCATGTCCGTGGGATGCCATGCCGGGCAGAATGGTAGTGGTTCGTATGTTTACAGTAGCTTTTGAAAGTTTAATTTAGGACCCCCCCCCCCCAAGTCTAAATTCATAGTTTAAAAGTCTGAACATAACTTCTAGCTTAGGGAAAATTATGGTGGTGACGCCTTAAGCGGCATATTAGGTTCTCTCACCCCATAACGTAAGAGTGGTGCTCTTCCTAAAACCCAATTTTTTCTAGTTTACTTTAAATGGATTTTTAATTTAAACTGACGGTTTGATCTTTGTTGAAGTCGAAAGAAACATACTGATGCCTAAGTCTAAAATTGCCGGGTTTTTTATTTCTTAGAACAGTTTCTGCGGGAACTAAGGGAGGTTGATCTTTTGTACTTGGAAAACTTAGAAACATAACTGTGGACGGTTGATCATGTATGAAACATACTGTCAGATAGACTACTATCAGTTGCGGCTGTTTAGTCTTGTGGGTGTCTCCGGGAGCACCTAGTATTACTTTTTCTAATGTGAAAATTTAAACTTTATTCCAAACAAGTGTTGTTGGTCTGAAATTGAGAATTACTAAAAATTGTAAATTCAACTTGTTGCTTTTAAATAACTGAAATTCAAAAGCTTTTAGAAGCAAACTTCGATGTAAAGTGTTCTTTATTCTCTGTCGCAAAAATAAAACCAGTGGTTTTAAGCTGCAGTTCTTTTGCTAGTTTGATTAATTGTTGTTTTAGTGTAAAATAAATATGTAGTCCATCATTAATTTTAGCTATTTTAAACAGTTAACTCCACCGTTGGTGGCAGTGATTACCAACAGTATTAAGGTTAGGCCCCTTTAATTAGGACCGGCGCTCCATCCCCCATGCTGGGACTGTAGCCCAAAGTTGTGCTTATGCCGTAAAAGTCGTCGTAAAACACCGTAGAACCTTAAACTGAAACTCCATGTACACCAGGGAAACCGGGGGCGTTATAAGCACCTAAGCCGTCGTAGCGTCCGCCGTTACAATTACTACTCGGAAAGGTTGAACCAGTTCTAAGGGATGATTGAGCCTGAAGCCACGGTCCACCCCAGTAATGCATTGATTCGAGCGCCCGGCCTAATACGCTGGAAGCCCTCGGTTCGAGTCCCAGTCGGGGCTGTTTTTTCTTTCTTTTTCAGACTAGTTTATGCTCACGAAGCCCGTCTTGATGCTGACTGTGCGCTTCGCAAACTATCTGGCAAACACTAATGACTTTCTGATTTAATTTTCAAAATAAATGTCCAAAACAATTCTGAAAGGGCAGAGGCGCAGAAGGCAGAGGGATGAGCAGTTCCTTTTTAAGGAAATCTTTGTCCTCTTCATTTTCCTACATGTATAAAGTCTATATTAACTGGCGCGAAATAAAGGAGGACCTTTAAGACGCCACAGAGTGTCCATGATAACATCACGTGTTCCATCTCTCGTTCTGGGTGGCGACCCATGCTGCCAAACATGGTATAACTGGTCGTGCCTATTTTGGGGAATAACCCAGGTTGAAAATACGCTGTGTAGGTTTAATATAAAGGTTCAGAGACATAGCTAGCCGCGAATGGGTGGGGCCCCCCCGAATTAAAAACCAAGTTCAATTCTCTTCTCAAACAAGAAACCAAGAACATGAAACCAAGTTCAATTCTCTTTTCAAAAATATACATATTTTTTTATCGTTTTCGTTCAAGATTTTTTTACATCATTTTTCTTTAGTGTCGATGGGGTGGGGGGGGGGGGCATAAAACTAGGAGGGGGCGTTAAATCACCGGTTTGCCCTCCCAGAAAAAAATTCCTAGCTACGGCCCTGCGTTGGGAAGTAGGATGACATGAAGAGGCTGACGAAGTCTGATGCCAGTGGAGCCGCATGGTGACAGAATTCAACATAAGCATGGAGAAGTAAGGCATTCATGGGCGAATGCGGTTTGGATTAACGGAGGGAAGAAGGCAGAGGCGACTGTCTGACAGATCGCCTTGAGAACAAAAGATGCATTTGCCTTCGAGCAAACTCTCAAGTAAGGAGGGCTGCGCAGTGGGTTGCAGAGCTGGGTGGGTCGGCGCAACTTTATTCTCAAGGCACAGAGAGCATAAATGCAAAAAATTTACAGATATGCTGTTTTTCCAGGAACAAGAAAGTTGCTTTCTATTTCTCAGCCAGAATGGAATTTAAAAGCCTGTATCCATCACACCAACATACCCTTCGTATAGCCCGATCCAAGCACCTCAAGTGTTGCAAAGTAATTGATCGGCGGCCATCACTGTTGGTTTAGCACACAGTCAGTGGCAACACCAAGGGGAGTCAGGGTCGGTAGATATTCTAAGGATAAAAACACATTTCCGTTCAGGCCGAGGAATGGAAAATAACTGTTTTTGCCCAGAATACCGTCCCCAATTAAACTTTTGCATGGCAGGGACTTCAACAAACTGGATGGTGGGCAGTCACTGTCATCGTCTACCAGGTAGTTGGTGGCTGCTTTGTATCTTCAGGTGCACTGTCAGTGGTCCAAGTGAAAACAAAGCATCAATGCATCAGTTGTGCATTTTGGCACGACCCACCTCCGTTTGAACGAAGTCATTCATTATCTAAAGGGAAGTATTTTTGGACAAAAGTGAAAAAATTAATTTAAAGGTAAAAATTAGTTTTTACTTATCCTAAAATACTTAACCTTAGTGTCAACCCACCCACCGTCCACACTCTCGCCGAAAAGGTTTGTTCTATAATTGATTGTGAGAATGGGAGCCACTACATGCTGGTAGGTGAGCACGCACGCCAACAGGTGGTAGGTGAAGGAGGCTTCTTACGTGAAATTTAAGGTCTTTCAGCATAAATATAAATGATATTTTTGCACCGGTATTTTAACAATAACGATAGGCACACAAAGAAAAACAGTAGGCAAAACCAAAGGAGTCGACTGAGATCTGAGGTTTTTCAAAGTGTAAAAAATACATACAACTTGATACATAATAAATTGCAAAGTTCAAAGGAACTGAATGAAGTAAAGATAAGGTCAACAGGAGCTCAGAACGAGAGGATCAGAGAAAGCCATGAGAAGAAAAATGGCGGTGGGAGCACATCAGCGCTAAAACCGCAGGGATAGCTACGGTGGTTTATTGCCAGAAAGAAACGGCTCATAGTCTGGGCTAAAATTCAATCCAGCTCGCAAAAGATACATCACGTTTCACCACGGAAGCAATTAATGGGAACTAAGCAGCAGTAGAATCCTTTTTCTTGCTCGGAGAAACGGCACAAAGTTGAATGTCCTGTTTCGAAGGCTTTTCTGCTGGAGGTGGCAAGGGGAATCGGTAGGCGATGCCCACTCATGGGTGTGTTAAGCATGGTGTAGTTTCATTGGTTTCTCAGATGCATCGCACACAAGAATGAAAACTAAATCTTACCAGGGGCACCCTGGTTGAAGGTTGTTTCTATTGCCTAATCAAAATATACATTACCTGTTTTATTATTAACATTCTCCCTCCATTTGGAGGCTCAATCCCTAGCTATGAAAAGTTGGCTTTCCTGCCGGGCTCACAGCTCCCCTTTATTGCGCATGCGTCAGCATAAGCCTCAGTATATAAACGCTCGATCCGGAGCATTCATCACCTTCTTCCTCTCAACAACCTTGGTGACGAGAGGGGGAGGCTGGGCGGGTAATGGTGATGTATATTTTTATTAGGCGATAAAAACAAACTTCAACCAAATGCCTCTGGAAGTTTTATTTTTTATGCCATGAAAATATATTACCCATTTTATTAATAGCAAACCTCGTCAAATACGGTGGAGGGACCAAGGTTGTAGAGTACCCGTGCTGCGAGCCGGTGACCCCTGGATAACTGCCAGTGAACCGACCAACCAGACAAAGAAGGCGAATGTTACAGAGTTGCTTCTGGTGAATATGGTACATGGCCAAGGAGGAACCGGTGACCATCCAGTAGAGAAACTTCCGAGGAGAGGATGTTCAGCAAGGTTCGTCGCATTCTGGGCCGAGGGAATGAGTTTAGTACATAAATAAGAATGTCAAAACCCACATTACCTCAACTTGATGAAGGTTTCTGGGCGGTGTCAAGGCGTTGGTCGTTCAGGAGACAAAAGGTCAGATGGTGTTGAATGAGCCCAGGTGAGACCGTGGTCCGAGGGGTGACCAAGGAGTGATGTGAAGCAGGATACTGGTGACCGACCAGGAGAAGAGGAAAGTTCGTCGCGGCACAGTCAGGAGAGGGGGGGGGGGTTGAGGTTTAATGGCGCGTCGACAACTTGGTCATTAGCGCCAACCTCAGTCACAGTGCAGTGGTCCGGGTTGCCACTGCACCACACATTACAGAGATGTTATTCAAACCCCTAATCTAAATCTTGTCATACATCTGTATCTCCTGCAAAAATTGAAAAACACCGGACAGGAGGACAGACTTATCGCCCAACTGACGCACAATGTCATGCGGAAAATGGAAACGACGCGAACACCATCAAGATGGCGACAATCAACAAGCAAGTGCCGGACCGTAAGTGGCCGTCGACACCAATAACATTCAGGAGGGTCAACCCCCGCAAAACGAAACAGTGAGTAAATCGGGTGAGGGAAACAGTGGGTAAGTCAGGAGAGGGAAGAAAGCCGAAGGACGGTGGAGTGTTGCTTCGTTGTTTGTTTTGTGTTTCAAGGAAAGGACAGTGTTCTATGAAGAGCCTTGTGATTGTCTATGAAGTTGCGTACAGGTGAAAAACTTCTCGGCGTCGAAAACCATGGTAAATCATAACGAGGGCGGGTCCGAGAGTCAGTGTGAGGAACTGGAACCGCAGCATGCAAGGAGAACTGGATGAAGGAAAAACCATGAATCTCCCCTTCTCCCTTCAGGCTGGTGAAAGGATACGGGAAAAAGTCAGGCGCATAAAAATGAAAGTCCCCGTGTGAAGCGGCCATGAAGACTGTATCCACAGGATCATGGCGTGGGACCGGTTCCTCAATGGCATGGTAGAGAAGTCCGGAATGATGAAGGATATAAAATCACAGGGCAAGGCTCAAAAGCCGAGCGCTACACCGGCTGCCTTACGTTGACAATCTGTGCACGGAAGCAGCGTGGCAGAGGGGGTAGCACAGGGAGACAACTCGGGGAACACAGGCACAAATGCGGCGGCAGTGTCGAACTGCCACACGCTGTAGGCAGATATCTTAGGCAGATCTAATGTAGAGAAGGCTAACAACCAGGCGTAAAGGAGAGGATCGGTACCAGGCAAGAAATCTGGAGCGGCGACCGGGGAACTGGTAATATCGACAGAGGGGAGACCGGTCGATGAGGGCCTCATAGATGGGACAGGTGACCGTCCATGGTGGCCGGTATAGGGGATTCCGGTGATGCAGTGGTGTGTGCGGGTGCGTTGTGAGGCGACCGTAGAGGCTTGATAGGACTGGACTAACTTATCTGGCTATCGGAGGAAGAGGCTCGAGGTGACCGATGTAAAGGTAAGGGGGTTCGATTGGCGCGCAGAGATTTCGAAATTGTTATATGGTGTGCACGCCAAGTTGATGGGACCGATAAAATTGGAGATATCCAATCAAAAGCATTGGAGGCAAGGGCATCATCTATGGGAGGAGTTTTAAGGAGTTCCTGAGCACGACTTATTTCCGCAACAAGAGTTGGCATCTTTTAGAAAACGAATGGTGGTGTGCTGCTCACGACGTGCTGCGCGTAAAGCGGGAAAATCTGAGGCTTCAGCTCGAAGCGCTAAGAGTCAAGATGATCAGCATGGCAATGTGCTATATCAATAGCAAACTTCAGGGCCGTCGCAAGAAGAGAAGCAACGTTCAAATTAAACGTACGTACGAGAGAGGTACGTTTTGAAGAAACATTGCACGAACTTTGTCCGAAGAAGGGAAAGGGGAACCGAAAGTCGGAGGAAGACCAATCAGTACCGCAGGCTTCGGAACTGTGCAAGCACGAACATGTGGACTGGAATCAGGTGGCATAACAGGGGGTTGAGCTCCTTATGCCGGCGGAGACCGTCACATCGAGGGAACCGTTAAAGGTGCGTGGACCGGAGATCATGAAGCGGAGGAGTGCGTAACAGGAGACCCAAGCCATAGCATAGACGTAGAACATGGCGACAGCAGAGTCTGTAGACGCACCTGAACAGAGGGGACCGGCAACCGTGCAACTAAAAGAAGGAAGAGTGAGAACTGGTTGGACGGGCGGTGTGATGTCTGAGAGTGGAGGAACTGTACGGGTGTTTGAACGTGAAGAGCTTTCGTCCGCATGCCTAATGTGGACTTAGCCTTGTATTTCGCAGAAGGATGGACAGAAGGGACCGTGGTATTCGTTGTCTTCGGCCTATGGCCAAGCTTGGCTTTCTTTGCGTTCGAGAGGAGGGCACCGCAGATGAGGAACCCGATGATGATAAGGAAGTGTTGTCGGATTGAAGTAGTCGCGCTTCTTTTCTGAGGACCGCACGTCATTGAGACCGCTGATGGCAACAGGTGATTTTCATCCATGTCTTTTCATTAATCGTGACCCAAACACTGTACTTAGTAGTAAACAAGTCGCATTTACGATGATATTGGCAGCATGGATGTGCGTCAAAATGCTGCTTGGATCCAGAAAACTCAAGGCAACTGCAACGCTCACGAACAGGATACTCAACAGGAGTTGTGGAAGTGGTGGGAACTGGTGGATTGTAACGGCGGACGCTACGACAGCTCAGGTGCTTGTAGCACCTCCGGTTTCCTGGTTTGACACGGAGATTCAGCTTAAGGTGTTGCGGTGATTATTGCGACTTTTACGGCATAAGCACAGCATGGGCTACTGTCCCAGCATGGGGGATGGAGCGCAGGGTCCTAAATTAAAGGGGCCTAACCTTAATACTGCTGGTCGTCTTCAGGTGCGTCCACTGCCACCAGCGATGGAAATTTAACCGTTTACAAAGAGCTAAACTAAAAATGGTTTACATATTTATTTACACTTAAACAGTTAATCGACTAGCAAACGATCTGAAGTTAAAAACTCCTGGTTTTTATTATAACAACAGGGAATGAAAAGCACACTTTACATTTATTTAGTTTGCACGAAAGCTTTTGAAATAAAGTATTTAAAAGCACAAAGTTTGAATTTACAACATGTAATTTGGTTTCACAAGTTTTGACTAAAACGACGTTTGTGTTTCAGAATAAAACAAACAATTAATTTTTCGAATAGAAAAAGCAATACTGAACACTCCGCAGAGACGTCCGCAAGATTGAACAGCCTCGGCTGGTTACAATCTATCAAACAGTATGTTTCAAACACGCATGAAAGATCAACCGTTTCACAGTTTTGTTTCTAAGTGATAAAACAGAGCCTTAAACCTCCCAGAGTTGCAGTTTGTAAGTCAACTCCTCAAATTATAATAGCCGCAGCTACTTATAAAGTCCGTCTGGAGTGAATAACCAATGAATCCCACACAAAGATCAAACCGTCAGTTATTTGAATTAATGTTTAAAACAAATAAGAAAGAAGTTGGTTTTTAGTAAGAGTACCACTCTGACGTTATGGGGTGAGAAACCTAAGATGCCGCTACAGGCGTCACCACCATAATATTCCCTAGCTAGAGAGAGTTTAAGTTACGAATTTAAACTAAAATTTAGACTTTGGGGGTCCTAAATTAAATTTTCAAAAGCTATGGGGGTCCTAAATTAAATTTTCAAAAGCTAACAACAAACATACGAACCACTGCCATTTTGCCCGGCATGGCATTCCACGGACATGGCGTCTCCACTCCCGACTGGCGTGACCCTTCTCTAGCTTGAGATCTGTGAGCTGTGCTAACGAGTGAGTTCTGGGGCTGGGGTTTTATACACAATACCGGAAGTAGGCGCGGATGCCGAGGATAGCTGCGGGGGTCTGATTGGCTGAGGGCCTTGAGAACAATGGAAAGTGGGAGGAGAAGTCGGATGAACAAAGGAACTGGGTGCAGAGCCGTCTGAAGGAGTAGGGACATGTAAACGGAAAAGACAGGCCTGTTTTGAGTCCCACCCAATTGAACATTGGGAAATAGGCCTTTATTTTGAATTATTGGCCACGGATTCCATATTACATGATTGCAACTTGACTTGGCTCCTGCCAAAGCCTATTACTTGGCCCTGGGTAATGCAGAGAACATTACCACTAAATTAAACAAGCTCCAACCGTAAACTGCAGTGTTATACACCACAACCAGACTTGGCTGGGGAGGGGGGCAAAAAGGGGCATTCGAAGCCTTTGCACAGTTTGACTTACGGAATTGCTTGGAACAGATCTTTCCAAGAATTCCTTTGGTTTTAATAGTAGTTCAAGCTAGCAGTAGCATTTGGTTGGGTCCAGTCGGGCTGAGAGGAGAACTAAAATAAACATATATACACTAAAATTCGAGTCTGGTAGAATGCCGATGTCTAATTACTTGGACTAATGGCAGCGTTTCTGGGGGCAAAAGATTATTATAAAAAGGCTAAATAAATGAATAAATAGTCTAGCTCAGTTGAATGCTAAAACGCATAAAGTTAATTTGGAGGTTTGAATCTTAACGGACAATGTTTGATCTAAGTGGAAATTTTTCATTTCAAAAATGGTTGTCAGTACATGGGCACATGGGTCAGTACCTTTCTCCTAAAATTCAACTAAGCTAGAGTTTGGGCTTTATGCCCGAAAAGAAGAGTGATAAAATCAAAATATATAAATACAAGTTATAACAATGGCGGCCATGATCAAGTAGCGCTGCTGGTGGTTTTGCTCGATCTTTAAATGTAGATAATCTGGATAATCTCCAGACGCAGCAGAAGCAGAAGAATCTTCAGAATAGGAAACAGTATCCATGATGGCTGAGGACAAAGCCTTGAAGATGCAGCCGCTTTGCGCGCGAAGGAAACCTCTACAGAACGAGAATCACTAGCGGTACGTGACTCGTGACGTCAAGTAAAGAGGAAATCCCCTAAGAGGATGAGGTGGAACCGCGTCCCGACTGTAGAACAGGATGAGTTGGTGGATTGGTACCGGTGACGGAGCCTCTCGGTGAGAACTGCATATGTGATCTCATTCATACTGAGCGTTCCCCCCCCCCCCCTAGGAACATAGGGGAAAAGGAAAATATGAAGGGAGGTGTAAGCCGACGGAAGAGGCTTCGCAGCGGCGCAAGGTGGTCAGGGATCACTGTGGACTGGATGCCAACTATCGGTGAATGGGTACGGTAGTGTATGATATGGCATCGTCTGTTGATGGTAAATAGATAACATATATATGTTATCTTTGTTTCTTCTGTGGTTGTGTCGTTGCTGTTGTTTTTTGTTTTTTTTTGCAAAACAACTTTATTGGAACAAAAAAAGGAAAACTTTCTGTCATAACAAACAAAGTGAACATCGTGGTTTGCGATGGGTGTCTTGCTGCTCAAAGGCGACCGGACCGGGTTGCTACCGTTGCTGCTTCTGTCTTCAGGAGTTAGAGCATCGGTGAACCGTGGTGACAGACGAGGGCTGTGTCACAGAGTCTGTGCAGGACACAAAGTCCGAAGAGCGAGAAAAGGAGGACGAAGATTAAGACGAAAGAGAGCCAAGGGGGCAGTCTGGAAATACCCAAGACCGGAGAGCGAAGATGTGCACCGGGGACCGAGGCGTGAGGGACAGGTAGTCTGGAGAACTTAGTCCAGGAGTGGATGCATAAGGACAGGGTGCCAGAGATGTAGACAAAGGGCAGTCCAGCGGACCCAATGTCTGGTGAGCCCAGAGGCGGCATGGTGAGGGCACTGGAACAACGGAAGATGAAGGAGACACAGACGGATTCGTATCGGAAGGAAGGTCCGGCGGGTGGATCTTGAGGTTTAAAGGAAACAGCAGAGGACAGTGGATCAGTGGCGAACGCAGACCGAAAGGCCGGTAAAGTGGTCCTGGTCACAGAAGAATGAGTCATAGAAGAATCACCACAGTCGTTGGTCAGTCGGGGGACCGGCGAACGGAAAAACGGAAAGACGCGCCAAGAAGGCTGCGTAGTGGTGGCGGGAGACGGCAGATCGAAGGCGGCAGACACTTTCAGCTCTGTTGAAAGCGGACAGACCTGATAAACGAGGCGGAGCCACTTGTGATATGCATGGAAAATGACGAACTTTAGACATGGCAACCGTCTCCTGTTGGGAGATCGAAGGAGAAGCCGGAACTACAAAGCTGTGTAGGCCGAAGGGAGAAGAGGACACTTGCCGAAGTTCTAAGCGACCGGTTCCCCGAGGGGATCGCGAGGAGGACACCAACAGTGGCGCCATGTGCCAACTATCGCACCGAAGCCATAATGGGGCAACAAGCCTTGAAAAGGAGACTGGAGACAGCGGGAGAGCCAAGAGGACAGCCACATGACGTGGTGCCCTAGGAAGAAAGATGATGATGTTGAGCATTTATATACTGAGGCTTGCGCTGGTGCATGCGTAATAAAGGGGAGCTGTGAGCCTGGCAGGAATGCCAACTTTTCATCGCAAGGGATTGAGCCTCCAAATAGAGGGAGAATGCTAATAATAAAACAGGTCACATATTTTCATGGCATAAATACCTTATGTTCTTTTGGGATAAAAGGTACAAATATCACAAGGCTTCGAAAGAGTTGGACTGCAATCCTGACAGGACCAACACAGTTCGGGATGTCAAAATCATAATAGAGAAATGCAAAAAATGTTTAGGCCTAATCTTCGAAGGAGGTGAAAGAAGCAATATGAAAATCCATAAAACACAAATAGCAATGCATAGGTTCACAAAGTTCAAAGTTCACAAAAGAAATCACGTGAAAAATTTAGACAATTATCTAATTACAACGGGACGATACGGCAAATACGACAGGTTAGCAGTGCGTCCTGACAGGAAAGATTGCTGCCGATCAATTGCTTTCCGGCACTTGAAGTCTTTGAATCGGGCAATGCAAAAGGTATGTTGGTGTGATGGATACAGGATTTAAAAATCTGTCAAGAATTTTCATCTCTTGCAGACAATATTATGCAAAAATTTAATTAGGAAGGCATTCTGGGATAAGACTGTTGATTTTTCATGTGTGGCAGAGTAAATTTGTCTCCCCTTTTTTGTTGCCATACCAAGATAATTAAATAAAAATTACTTTTTATTTCCATCCACTATTTATTCAACTTAAGCATGTTGCAAACGTCTTTTGCTATCACTCTTTGAAAGTAATGAAAGAGTTTAACATCGGTGGTAATTTACCTTTCCACATGCTCTGCAGTGATGACGTCTGAAGGTGACAGTAAATTCACATGTACAAAGCTGACACATTGTTACTCTTCCATCTGGAATCCATACTGGAGCGGCTTTGCCCAAAACGCATGGAAGAACATCTTTATGAGGCACCTTAATTTGGCATCGAGAATTAGACATGCAAACGCTAAGTGTTAAATGGTGCCCATTCTAAATGCTTCTTAAATTAACTGCACCTTTTGTTTATCGGACGCACTAATGAATGTTCCCCTTCTGGCCGCATTCGATTCAATGGCAGAATTCAAAGCTGAAATCCACTGGTCACGTTCTTGTGGCGAACTGAATTACACACAAAAAAAGTAGATTAGAAATTAATCCAATTACCGTAAATCGTGTATTAAACGCCCATGGGCTTGTAAAATTAATTTGTTTAAAATTGGGGGGTGGGCGTTAAAAACAAGTATTATCTATTTTCTAAACTAATTTCTATCCAGGGAGGGAGTTTTCTATCACGGAAAAGTCGGCGATAATGTGGTCATTTGCGTGCGTGATCTGGATTCAATCTAGCATTAACACAATTTTTTTTTCTTATTTATTCACAAATTTAGGTTCTTGTATACTTTCTCCTCCAAAATTTAACATAATTCGTAGCGAAAACTAATTTCTAACCATACAAACTTTCGGTAACATGAGCGGAACAAGATCGTAAACAACTTCGGAAATATTAGGCCTAACGATCGATCATTCACGTGCGTAATCTGGATTCAGTCTAGCAAAAACACAATGCCTTTATTCTCATTTATTCACAAATTTATCATCAAATTATTATCAAATTTATTAAATTGTCCTCCTTCCAATATCTAACATAATTCAAAGGTAAAACTAATTTATGATCACCACCAACCTTGAAAACAACAACGCGATTGACGGCCGTGAAGCACATTGTGCTGACGGCAATTTCCAAAAAAAAGATCCTTTCCAAAAAAAGAACTTACCATTTAAAAAAAAGATTTTTTTTTTTTACGTGGTAACTCGGATCTTCGGATCTCACGCGTCAGCCGGATCATTTTTTTGGAAATTGCCGTCAACACAGAATGTGCATCACGGCCGTCAATCGCGTTGTTGTTTTCAAGGTTGGTGGTGATCATAAATTAGTTTTAACTGTGAATTTTGTTAGATATTGGAAGGAGGACAATTTAATAAACTAAATTTGTGAATAAATGAGAATAAAGGCATTGTGTTTTTTTGCTAGACTGAATCCACATCACCCATGTCAATGATCGATCGTTAGGCCTAATATTTCCGAAGTTTCCGTGATTACAAAGGCTCCCGTGAATCGTGTTGGATAAAGTTGATTTTGTTAAATGTATGAAGCTTTTATTTAATTTTGACACAGAAAAACCAAGATTAAGTGGATGAAACGTTGATTTCGTTAAAACTTTAGTTAAATTTGCCACTGAAAATCGATTATTTTTAAGGGGTGGGCGTCAACAGCAGTTTATTACGATTTTTGACTTTCAAGCATTTTAGGGGGCTGGGCGTTAGCATTAACTGGGCGTTTAATACGCGATTTACGGTATTAACCAGCATGCATGAGATTGAAAGGTGGTTTCATACATACCTGGCAGATAAAATAAAGGAACGAGTCACACTTATTATGCTGAATTCATTTTGATATTCTTCATTTGTTGGGAGGGTCACCTGTGAAATAAAATAAAACATGCACATTCCAATATCCACTTATTTACCATCCAGTTACTTAGGCCCCAGTAACTGTATGCCATTGTCACATGTGTTCTGAATGCATTCCCCTTTGGGGTGTATCAACTCAATTGTGTCGATGTGAAGTATTTGGCCTAGGTATTTCATTTCTGCTGCCCCCCCCCCCCCCCCCTTCCTTCCCCCCATAGTCAAAGTTCCAATCAACCCACACCCATCCCCTACCATCATGCCTCATGTTGCTTAGGACAGACTTGGTTAAAATTTCATTCAGGGTGATATTTTTCTTAACCAGCTATAACCATTAATACCCTCCAGAGGTAAAAAACTGTGGCATCACTACAGCACAACTAGCTGGCTCAATAAATTGTTTCGACTGTTCATTGTGGGATAGTTAAAGTTCAGTTCAACCATGACATGACGCATGCAACTGAAGGCTCAATACAGTAAACTTGTTACAAACATCAAGTATAAACTTAATCATTTACTCGTTTGTCAAAGTACCTTCATCCCTGCTAAAGGTAGTTCATGATGAAGTCGAAACGAACCTTGAACTGCATCTGTATGCAGTAAACTGTCGTTGAACTGAAATTGGATAATAACATTGCTGTTAAATACAAGAGCCTAGTTTAAACATTCTACTTTTCTACGGATTTCTTTATTCTTACCAGTATAAACCAACGTGGCTGCATAACTTTTCTTGATAATTTGTGTAATTCCCCTTCTTTCAAAAATATCTGTAAGATGAACCTCAACATGTATAGTTTGTATACATGTATATTCCAAAAAGGTTCAGCCTTTGAGAGTAGTGATATCATTCAATCAGGGAAAGGCAGCCAAGGTTAACCCTATTAACAAACATGTTGGACTTAGAACGGTACAATCCTATTGCTCCTATGACATTTACGCAATCCGTCATATTCGCAAATAACTATAATCACTCATGGCTAAAAAAAATTAAATAACAGGGCAATGCACTAAGTCTGCTGGTTAATAGGATTAACCTTGGTGGTATTTCCCTGGTTGAATGATATCAATACTTTCAAAGGCGGACCCTTTTTGGAAACTTGGCAACTTCTTTTAAACAGTTTTGGTTTTGGGTGGATTTTACCAGCTGAAAATGAATGGTTCTTTAATAATGATGCTTCAGAGGGCTCATTCATTAAAAAAATGGTATTGAACGAGAGTTTATTTTGTATTCAGAAGTTGTCAAAAGTCAAACTTGAAAAAATTGTTAAGAGTTAAAAATAAAAAAATAAAGTTTCATGAAACCGGTTAAAGAGTCAGAGGGAGGTCTGCAACTTCCCCAGCATGCCAAAACCCTTGAAGCAGTGTTTTTGTTGCCTAAATAGCTTTCTAAGTTTCTACAGCTCATCTCATAAACTGCCTGAAAAGGAAGTTTTCGGGATGGTTGGGTAATTCTTTTGCAGAAGAGGTCTTTGTTTTACACCCATATCTAAGTTAAACGATTTTTACATTAGACAGTAAATTAAGAGTCTTACTTATGTACTGACTACAGATGTACATGAACTAAATGAAAGGAAGAGGGAAGATTTCTGAGTGGGTGTGGATCAATCCGCAAGATCAAGATGGCCAGATGGAAGAGAAGTTACCTGGTTTCCTTGTGGAGTGAACTGGGCCAGAGAAATAGAGTTTCCAGGTGATTGGGCAGTAAACAGATGGTTGTGATGAACATGTTGACAAGGGCGACACAGTTCACGGATTGTCAATTAGGCCAGATGAGAAGATTGAAGGGTCATGGAGTGACAGCGTGATATGATGACGTGAAAATCGGTGTGCTAAGTATTTGTCAGCGGGCAGTGTCAAGATTGCAGAGATTCAATCGAAAGTGATGCTGTCGACTTGGGAGGGATGGGCTGAAGCTGAGTAGGTGTTGTTGATAATCGTTCAGGATGATGTTGAAGTGTCCAAAGGGATGGGATCCACAAGAATCACTGGTGTGCACCTGTTGTTGATACAACGATTTGTTTGGTTGGATGTCTGAACATGGCAGTGACGAGAAATGGTGAGGGTCATTTTGGGGAGTGACCGTATGCAGGCTTTCGGGTGGCGGAAAGTTCGCAGCGTTGGAGACGCCAAAGGCGACGTGCACTTGGGGGTAGCGGTGAGATCAGTTCGATCATGGAGTATGCCAGTTTCATGTCATGAGATTTTTTGGTTCAGTTTTGAATTTTCTTTGATTAGCTTCTTAATTGTGGTTTCGGGTCTGTTGGCTTGATTGGACAGCTTCTGGATAAAAGAAAAGATGGGTTGTAGGTTGATGTTGAGTTGACGAACTTTTGATTTTGAACGATGAAGTTCATAACAAATCTTCTTCCGGAGTATAGACGGATCACTGAAGTTTGGTGAGGGTGGTGGTGCTTCCATGGGTTCATCAGGAGCGCAGTGTTCAGGCCAAAAAGAGAAGTTGAACTTTTGGTGTGGGCACGTGGTTCGAGGGCTGTGGTTGGGCGTTTCCCACAACGAAAGGAGTGATGAGATCGTTGAGTTGGAAGGCTGTGGCTGTGTGGAAACGTTGTTTCTGGCGGTAGGAGCAAAGCAACTGATGCGTTCACTGGTTTATCGACACCGGTGGGTGTTGCTTGTTTCGTTTTGTGTTGTTTGCACGCCTATCATTGCTTTTAGCTTGGTCGATGAGAGTTGACGTGGGGTCGGTGCCTCCGAGTGTGAAGGAGTCTATGGCGAGAGACAAGAGAGTTGGATCTGAAGCAGTCATCCGTCGTGATGAGGAAGAGAATGAGGCTGAAGAGTGGGAAGACGAAAACATCAAAATACCAAGGGCAGCTGGTCGATATTGGTTTATAATGCCTTACCAAAAATTGGTGATTCTACCAGAGAACTTGTTCTCGCAGAAGAATCGAAGTTCTCAGAGTAGAGTCTGACGAAGCTGTGTTACCAAATGGGATGTCCCTTCTGGTATGGCCCCTTTGATCCCCCACATTTGCACAAATCAATCCTAATTTACACAACAAAACACCCGTCATCCTATGTCATTTCCGGCCCCTACTTGCCCCTGTGCCGCCGCCGCCTCCAAGCCCACTGTCCAATTCACATGGTGGTGCCAATTTACCCTACGCCAGAGGAGGCGGGAGGGCAATTAAGTTAACACACCTTCGTCGGATTCTACTCTGAGAACTTCGATTCTCCTGCGAGAACAAGTTCTCCGGTAGAATCACCAATTCTCATTCATAGAATCTTCCTCGCTGTGTTAACAAATGGGACAGATTCGCATTCGTGGCGCAGCACCTGCGAGCAACAGACGGCCCAAGACCGAAAACCCATAGGCCTGGGGGTTAAAGAAAAACTATCCCCCACGGGGTTGAACTGCCTTGATCTCGCCGCGGCACCCCCGCAGCTTAGCTATCAACTGAGGAATACCAACACCAGATAAAGTAAACCCTTTACTGTGTGGAGCATCAATGAAAATACCTCTTTTAGTAACCACTGTACGCCTGGCCCAACAAAATGCCAACCAAATGTCTCATTACAAACAATGTAGACGTCCCGATCGCCTCACGGGAACTCCTCCCCCCCCCTACCGCGTGGCACCTTACAATTTACACCAACGGGACACGCACGATTTCACTGTGTGCCTCTGTTTACGACCAACATTTCAAATCATATGCACACTGCATTATACACAGGAAATCACCACCTAGCACGCCTCCGTGTTCCTCACAACCAATTGCGCACTGCAATATTCTAGTTTGTAGACTTTTCACTCTACCGCTGTCCACCTTGGATTAGCCAAACGTTCGGCATTCACCTCGAGTAATCGGAACACACGTTTTCACATTCCTGCCTCGATTACTCGGAATTTATCTCAAATAACAAGCCTTTTAATGGCTACTAACACTTGAATGGTCCGCTATGCCATGAGAAGGCTACTCACACAACACAACGGCATTAGGCCTAACGCCGCCGCCACGTTGGATTTCAAAACGATTTTTACTCATGTATACGCCAATCCACCTTTCACTTGTTCCCTGACGAAAAACCACCAGGGCATACCTTCGTATAACGGCAGCAAACAACCTGTTATATCCTCATCATCAGTGCACTCGATCTGGGAATTCCCTCAGACGTAATTCTGTTTGACTTTCAGAAGGCTTTTGAGTCTGTGGTACATGAAAATCTATTTTATAAGCTGTCCCAGTGTTGATTTGGGGGCAATCTTTTGAATTGGATCCGCGCCTTTGTTTCAAACCGTACGCAGCGTGTCGTTATTGGCGAATGTTGCTCATCTCCAGTTGATCTTTCTAGTGGGGTGCCCTAGGGTTTGGTACTTGGCCCACTTTTGTTTATCCTTTTCCTAAATGATCTGTCCGGCAACCAAGCCTGTGCTAGCCAAGAAAAGTTCGCTGATGATCTACACTACACTCTGCATTGGTTGATGCACACGATCATCAGGGATTAAATGAGGAAATCGGGTACATTTCAAACTGGGCAACCACTGTGCAATTGCCGATATCATACCACAAATGCATGGTTATTAAATGAACATAGTACGCTATTTACCAAAATTGTCCCTTGATCGTCACAAATCAAGGTGCGAATTTTCGGTGGGTCTTTTATCTTTTTGAAAGATCTCCCACCTTCGTCAGGCACTTTGAGCGTTGAACGCCTTTTGACTTGGAGAAAACAAATGCACGAGTTTTCATACTGGAAACCAAAACCCTTGTTCGTCGTTATATCCTTAATAACGAGCCACTGCCAGAAGAAAACCTTGTAAAAGATCTTGTTGTTTTTTTGTTTATTTTTATTGTAGATTTTGTTATAATGATGTCCACTTTTGTAATTTATAAGCTTCGGTTCAAATGTTCTGTGAGTCGTCGATTCATTGTGCCCACATTGTCTTTGTTGCAAATCGTCGGCTTGCCATTGTTCTGCGTCGTTTTACTTCCGGAGATGTTTCAACAAAAATCTGGGCTTTAAAGTATATGCGAGACCACTGCTAGAGTATGCAAGCCCGGTATGGTCCCCCTTCCTTCTCAAGCATATTGACCTAATTGAGTCTGTACAGAGGCGGTTCACCAAAAGGTTGCCGGGCATGTGAAACGTAAACTATTCCCAACGATTAAGAACTTTAAAAATCGATTCCTTGGAACTTTGTCGGTTAAAAGCAGCCCTCGTCATGATATTCAAGGCTGTTCATTGCCTTCTTGGAGTTGACCTTTTTTTTTTGATTTTTCTCTTGAGCACAGGACACGGGGCCACAGTCTTAAATTAGTTACACAACCATCAAAGTTAAATTGTAGGAGATATTTTTTCGCTGTAAGGGTGGTCCCTGCATGGAACTCCCTGAAAAACGAAACTGTTACGGTGGGGTCTATTGGTGTTTTCAGACGTGTGTTAAGACTTAGAGAATTTGATGCCTTTGTTATATAGATCAACTTATTGATGCCCAACTTTGTTTTCTTTTTATGCACTGTTAGTGAAATTTTATTGGGTTTTATGTAATTTAGGCTGGCAGTAAGTGATACTAGTGATCCTTGCCAGACCTGTTTTGCTTTGAAAACAAATGTTCTTTTATTATTATTATTAAAACCGTGCTGAGCGACATCAAACTTGACCAGACACGCTGTAAACACACTGCATTTCATCCAAAGCGCCCAATACCCGATCAAACCGTGCCGCGGCAGAAAAGACAGTGGGCTTGGAGGCGGCGGCGCAGGGGCAGGATGTGACGCAGGATGGCGAGTTTTTTGTTGATTCATTTGTGAAATGTGGGGGATCAAACGGGCCGATAGCAGAAGGAACATCCCATTTATTAACACAGCGAGGAGGATTCTATGAATGAGAATATCCATTACAGTATGTGCAATTTATAGCATTCCCCCTCTCAATGCAATATCCCCCTAGAGAAGAACTTGTTGGCCTCCCTACCAGCTCGCTAGCCTTGATGTGCGCATGTGCGGATGCACTCCTCCTAAATAAACGTTGGCTTGGGACCTTGTCTCATATTTTGTACCTCTCAATCGTTACGATGGTAACTCAAGAGGGGTTGAGGCAGAACGGGTACAGGTAATGTATATTTTCGGTTAAGCAATAGAAACCAAAATCGACCAAGTGCCCCGGTTTTTTGATGTTTCTATATGCCGAGAAAATATAAATTACCTGCAATTTATAGCATTGCAGTAGATCTTGTCATCGATGGTGGTGGGACCACAGTAACGGGTGCGCTGGCTACGAGCTGGTTGCCTCAGAATCAACGGAATCGAAGACCCTGAAGCAAAGGAGGGAAACAGGAGAAGCAAGCAAACGGGGGAGGGGGGGGGTCTCGTGGTTCTAAGTGAAGAATTGATCTAGAGCGCAATGTGAAGGTCCTTTTCAATATCCACTTCTTGTCCAAACTTTCTCCTGTTACGGCATGTTGGTCGTTAGTTTTTTTTTTTTTGAAAAGAAAAGGAAGGGATGAGAGTATCCAACGTTCACTGTTATTGAGAGTCACAATGACCATTTGATAAAAGGGATTTTTAAGAAAGATTTAAAAAAAGAAAATAGGTCCGGAGACCATCAGAGACGCTTACAGGTTCAGAGGGACGAAGGACAAAATAGTTATTATACAATAGGAGCTGAATTGCCTTCAGGCGGTCGCGATGCTATGAAGGTTGCTAGAAAATTGGTTGAATTGGCGGGACGAGGCGAACGGCTTGGCTGACATCAGGAAGAGACGACATCATTTACGCACCTCTCAAAACAGCGAAAACCAGTTTAC